>VONZ01001814.1:0-94664 GCA_012976165.1 Labeo catla | reverse complement strand
GATGGATGGACGGATGGATGGATCGATGGATAAATGGAAAATTGATGGATAGAATGATGGATGGATAGAATGATGATGGCTAGAACGATGAATGGATAATTATTGATAGAATGATTAGAATGGTGGATGGATGGACAGATGGATTGATAGAATGATGGATTGATGGGTGATAGAAAGATGGACGGATGGACAGAATGATGAATAGATGGATAGGATAATGAATGGAAAGTTGGATAGAATGATGGAAGGATGATGGATGATTGATAGATGGACAGATAAATGGATAGAATGATAAATGGATGGATGGATAGAACATTGAATGGATGGATGGAGGATAAAGAGATGGAGGATGGACAATCACAGATGGATAGGAAAGCAGGAAGAGATGGATGGATGGAGTGGAGGAAACGATGGATGAATGGGTGGAGGATGGATGAAGGAGGAAGAGATGGATGGATGGATGGAGTGGATGAAAGGATGGATGGTGGATGGAGTGAGGATGGATGGATAGATAGATGGATGGATGATGGATGGATGGAGGGAAAAGATGGAAGAAACATGGATAGATGTGGACAGATGATAATGGATGGAGATGGATGGATGGAGGAGGAAGAAATGGATGGATGGAGTGGATGGATAGTGGATGATAACAGAGTAGATATAAAGGAAAGATAGATGAAAAGTGGAAGGAATGGATGGATGGATGGATGGAAAGGAAGGAAATAGTGGAGGGATGGAAGGAGGATAATGGATGGATGGATGGATGGAAAAGAGATGGATGGATGGATGGAAGGGAGTAGTGGAGGAAGATGGAGGAGAAAATGATGGAGGAGTAGATGGAGGAAGGAGTGGAAAAGATGGATGGATGGATGGAAGGATGGAGGGATGGAGGATGGAGGGATGGAAGGATAGTTGGAAAGGAAGGAGGATGGAAGGAAGGAAAGAGGGAGGATAGATGATGGATGGAGGATGGATGGATAGATAGAAAGATGATGGAAGGATAGATGGATGGAGCGATAAAATGATGGATGGATGGATAGATTTGCAGACTGTAGTGGAATGTGAACTGCTAAATAAAACAATCTTTGCTTTGTGTTGGTAACCTAGTTATTGAATATTCATGTAGGTAAATAAATTCATGCGTCTCTCTCTCTCTCTCTCGTTTAGGAGGGAACAACATCCTCCTGTGAGAAACATCACTTATGATGATATATTCATACATGCATAACAAATCCAAACAGAAGAAGGCTTTTCTCTGCCATCATGCTAGTGAACTTACAGCACCAATCACTGTCGCTGTCTACAATCCGCCTTGCTCCGTTAACCCAATGCTTTATAATAATTGATCTCAGTCGTCAGAGCCGTGGCCTAGCAGTTAGTGTAACCGTCCAGACAAGTCGAGTCGTGGTTTAAGTCATCACTGAGCAGCGCTTTTACTCACAGTATATCACTGTGAATGCTAATGGAAAGCTCTCTATGTAACAACAGCAGAAAATTACCAAAATAAATTTTCATATGGAGGACCAAACCTGCAAAAAATAATTAACAATAAACCAATGTATAAATAAATAAATACGTAAATAAATACACATAACAATAAATAATACATAAACTCAAGAATAAAACAAAGTTTAAAATACACACTGACTATACTAAATAAAGGAAAAATTATTAGTACAATTACAAATATGTAATAAAAAATAAATGACTTAATGTAATTAAAACTTAATCGTATTTATTTTACTCAAGTCATTTATTCCTTTATTACATATTTCTTAACATAGCAGACAGTAAACCAGGAACTATGGTGGACCAAACCTTAAAAAAATGAAGTACATTTCTAAATAAATAAATAAGGAAATAAATAAATACATTTCTTAGTAAATCAACAAACAAAAATATATTAATTAAAATTAATTAAAGATTAAAACATTAAGTATAAAAACAAAAAAGTCGAAAATAAATAATTATCTATCAAATATTTAAATAAAATTATTTTAAAATAAATGTATTGAAAAATTATTGTTTTTTAATTTTGTTATTAATTATCTAGCTGTTACAATGTCAGAAATATTTATTTATTTATATATTTGTTTGTTTATTTGCTTTTTATTTTTGAAAATAAAATACATTTGTAAATAAATATTCGTAAATAAATAAACAATTAGTAGATAGATAGATAAATTTAAGAATAAAACAAAGTTTAAAATACATACTGAAAATAATAAAGGAAAAATGAGTAATATAATACCAAATAAGCAGTAAAAAATGAATGACTAAATGTAATTAAAAATACATAGTGTAGTGGACCAAACCCTAAAAAAAAAATTAAGTAAATGTATAAATAAATAAATACAATTTCTCAATAAATAAATAACAAAAAAAAATTTGAGATTAAAACATTAAGTTTAACAACAAAAAAGTTTAAAATAAATACGGAAAATGACAATAAAGGGAAATATATATATATATCAGTTAATTAAATAAAATAAAATTATTAATGACTAAATGTAATGAAAAATTATTGTATTTCTTATTCCTTTAATAATTTTCCAACTGTTACAATTGTTATAAATATTAATTAATTAATTCATTAATATATTTGCTTATTTGCTTTTTATTTTTGCAGTTTTCATAAAAAAATAAATAAATCAATAAATCAAAGTTTTGTTAAATTTTTATTTTTTCAGGTTTGGTCCTCCAAAAATTAAAAATGAATAAATACGTGCAATAATAATTAAATATAACAATAATTGCATTTCATTTTTGCAGGTTTGATCCTCCACAGTTTCAGCAGGTTGAAACTGTTTAACCGCATCTACCAATTGGTGTTCTGTATGTCTGCCGGCACGCTAACGACGTGTAATGACACAATAAGCTTAAACGGCCCTTGAGGACGCAGGGAAAGAGCGGGACATCTGTGACTGTCACAGCCTGGAAATAAAGCTCCTTCCACAATCGATTGTGCTCAGAAATCTTAGCATGACATTTTGGGAATCATGAGAATATGTTTGTTATCAGTGAGCTCATGTTCCGGCTGGCGTGACACACGCTGCCATATTGCGTCGCCAGCTTTAACCCATATTTATTGTGCACGCGCGGACCCTTAGCAAAACACTGCACACCAGCGACGGCAACTTAGCCACATGATTAATGCGAGTCTAAGCTGCTTAGCATAGGCCCATCTGGATCTACTGTTTACGGTGTGACTCACGCATGCCACGCCCCCTGGGGGCGGAGTGAGAGTGATGGAGGCGGGGCTGCGAGAACAGATAATCCTCTGTAATCGGGTTTTATGCACTATTAAGGCCCAGCGGCCCATTGCGTAATTTGTACGATCCAGTGTGAGATGGTGATATGACAGCAGGGAAGCCCTGCATGCGAGGATCTGATGTATTATTGCAGAGGATGTTTGGTCTACGGATACAAGCGGTCTGGGATTATAGCAAGTGATACGGGAGTGCCTGGGCCTGCAGGTGAAAAGGTGTCATCAAAATAAAAAATAAGAAATTACATTTTGAATATTTTTATTGCCTATATTTAGGCAGCTCACTAGGAAATTATATTCTCAGACTATGAATTCATGCATATCTATGTGAATGAACTCATGCATACCTAGAAATCCAAAAATAGTGAACAGCCCAGTTTCGTCTGAAAACTAGCTGGAGGTTTTGAAAAAATCCTCATTTGCCCCATCAGCCTCGTGAAGGAGTCAGATAATCAAATATAGAGTGGATAATTACCTCCCGCTCATCACTCATCGCCATGGCAATCAAGAGTCTCCATTCACTCCTAATATAACTCACGAACATTCAGATCTGCACCCGTCCCACAGACACCTGAACACGCTGAAATACACGTCTGACACATATCAGCATCTACACCGAACTTATTTATGGAAAACATCTGTCGTGCCCTGTTTGGGTGACGTAAACTGAAATTTGTGTTGTGTGTCACTCATAGGTGTTCAGGTAATTCGAGATTTATTTTTATTATTGTTACATTTTTATTTATTTAATTATTAAATATTGAATGTTATTAAATTATTTATTTAAAATAAAAAATAATATATAAATATATAAAATATACTTATATAAAATTTTATATACATTTTTACATTTAAAAATTTTTATGTAAATTTTATATTTAATAAACTTTATTAAATACTCTAAATATGAATATATATAAATATATAAAATTTTAATATAAAAAATTAAATAAATATATACAAGTTTATGTCTAGTCAATAAACAAAATGCTATTTTGTGAATGTAGTTCCAACATTATGCATAAAACATGAAAAATATTTTGAAACAAAAGTAATTATTTATATTTAATTATTCATTTTACATTATATTTTTATTAGTGCTGAAGTAAAAAAAAGAAGTTTCTGTCTACATAATATATATGTGTGTACCGTGTATATTTATTATGTATATATAAATACACACATGCATGGATATTTATTATATCAATAAAAATATATATATATACACATGTAAATATTTTCAAAATATATACATGCATGTAGTACACACACATATGTGACCCTGGACCACAAAACCAGTCTTATGTTGCACGTGTATATTTGTAGCAATAGCCAAAAATACATCGGATGGGTCAAACTTATCGATTTTTCTTTTATGGCAAAAATCATTAGGATATTAAGTAAAGATCATGTTTCATGAAGATATTTAGTAAATTTCCCACCGTAAATATATCAAAACTTAATTTTTTATTAGTAATATGCATTGCTATGAACTTCATCTGGACAACTTTAAAAGCGATTTTCTCATTATTTTGATTTTTTTGCAACATCAGATTCCAGATTTTTAAATAGTTGTATCTCGGCCAAATATTGTTCTATCCTAACAAACCATACATCAATGGAAAGCGTATTTATTCAGCTTCGAGATGATGTTTAAATCTCAATTTTGAGAAATTTATACTTATGACTGGTTTTGTGGTCCAGGGTCACATATATTATGTAAACAAAATTGTATTTTAATCGAGATTACTCGTTGCATAGCATTAATTATTATTATTATTATTTTTTACATTATTGTTATTCTAAAATCACTGAGATACTACTATAGTTTCTATTAATACTTTGAATTAAATTGTTAATTTTCGCTTTAATTTTTTCTGTGTTCATTTTGATGAGTTGTATTTTTTGTTGTGTTTTGTCATTTTTATTTATTTATTCATTTTAAGTATGTCTAAATATTTTGTATTAATTATTAATAAAGTAACCTATTAAATTTGTATTTTTTTTATTCTGTGTGTTCATTGGTGTTTATTCTAGCATGTATATATATATATATATATATATATATAAAAATAATATTTAAAAAAAAATTAAAAATATTATATATTTTTTAAATAATATAATTGTCATTTTAGTAGAATTGAGATACTACTATCATTTTTAAAAATATTTTGAATACGTTTTTATTTTTATAGTTTCATGTTCAATTTGAATTGCATTTTTGTGATTTTTAAAAAAATGTGTCTATATTTTTTAATGAATCTTATTTCAGTACATTAAAGTAAATGTTTCCTTGGAAACTAGCTGAAATAAATTATATATAATATAATTTATAATATATAATATTTATTTTATATTAGTTAATGTTTGTTTAAAATCTTTATTAATATCCACCTTTTTCTGAACACGGAAGTCTCGCCTGACTGGAGTGGTGCTTTACATTTTCGGTTCTGGTGTTTCTAGTCAAATGAACATATTTTCCAAGTCTATAATATATAATGTTAAACCTGCGCGCATTTTTATATTTAGTTACGTAGTCGATCAGTTCAGTCAATCTTTTTTTATCCCGTTTTAACATGGATTTCTGTGGAGACCAGAACAGGAAAGCACCCAAACGGAAGTTAGAATCCTTAATGTCGCCACTCATTAGTTATTCAGGAAAAATGTGGCTATAAGTAACATTTTATCTTATTTATTTATTTATTGTTTGTATTTAACTGTAACAGCCCTGAACTGAATCACCTGACCGGAGCGCATCGGATGAGGCTGAAATCTCTCTCAAATTCAGATTCAGCTGTTTTCATCTTCGGAGCAGGTCAGCGATTCACCACAGATCCACAGAGAACATGCATCATAAATCAGCTTTATTTGTTCCTGAAATAATGCGAGTGAAGGCGTTGGGCATATGGACGCCTCTGTTCAGAACTGCTGATGAGGCTGAAATAAAAGTGCAGCGATCAGGCCAGTGACAGATGTTTCTTACTTATAGCTGGAATATATACACTACATTAAAGCACACGTTATGTTTTACAGCTAAATATGATAATGCTAATGCACTGCATAAAGACTTCATTTAAATGCAAACACCTTTGGAAACTATTATATTAAAATATTTAAATTAATATCAAATTATTATTACTATATATGAATACTTAATTGATATTTTAAAATGTTATTTAAAATAATAGTATAAATACTATTTTACTACATAAAATATATAAAAAAATATATTAATAAACAAACTTATTTTATTATTTTATATTTTAATTTTATAATAATTTTAATTATATAATAATTTAATAATATGTATAACATTTTTTATGTCATACATGTAACACAAAATGTATACGTCATACAAAATGTTATGAAAATATATTGAAAAATTATATAAAAAATGAAAATAAAATACAACAACACTTTTACATGCAAAAACATCACAGTCAAAAATTACCTAAAATATAATATAATCATTTACTGAAAAAGTAATTACAATCGACGGATTAAAAATAGTTTTAATTATTATATATTTTTACTTAACTTTATATTTTATAATATAATTATAAAAATGACAAAAAATCTGAATAATTTCATTACATTTGTATTAATTTGTATGAATTATAATTTTAACAATATAATTATTTTTATTATGTTCTAATAATATTTGTATGACATTTTATACGTAATGCATGTAATGCAAAATATATGTTACACAAAATGTTATAAAATATATTAAAATATTACATAAAATAAAAAATACAAAAAACGTATTCACTAAAATTCATGATTATGACATCAAAATCATTTTAAGTATTTTTTATTTTTACTTTATTTTATTTTTTTAATTATTTTATAAAATATTTATAAAAATAAAATAAAACATAAAATTACATTAATTTGTATGCATTATAATCTTAATTATTTTTATTATATTCTAATATTTGTATTATATTTTTATACGTAACGCATGTAATGCAAAATGTATGTCACATAAAATTGTATAATATATTAAAAAAATTCATAAAAAACAAAAACAGCTTCACTAAAATTCATGATTATGACATCAAAATCATTTTAAGTATTTTATTTTTTTAATTATTTTATAAAATATTTATAAAAATAAAATAAAAAATAAAATTACATTAATTTGTATGCATTATAATCTTAACAATTATTTTTACTATATACTAATATTTGTATTATATTTTTATACGTAATGCATGTAATGCAAAATGTATGTCACACAAAATTGTATAATATATTTTAAAAATTCATAAAAAACAAAAACAGCTTCACTAAAATTCATGATTATCAAAATCATTTTAAGTATTTTATATTTTTACTTTATTTTATTTTTATATTAATTATTTTATAATATATTTATTCAAATAAAAAATCGAAATAACTGTATTACATTTTTATTAATTTGTATGAATTATAATCTTAACAATACAATTATTTTTATTATATTCTAATAATATTTGTATTATATTTTTATACGTAATGCATGTAATGCAAAATGCATGATGTGTGTCATACAAAATATTATAAAATATAATTAAATATTATATAATATACACAGAATATTCTAATAAAATCTAAACTAAACTAAAAACTGAAAAAAAAAAAAATCTAATAAAATGATTTATTGAAAAATTAATTATAACCTCAACAAGAAAAGTTATCTTTACAACAGTAATTGTTAAATGTAAATAAATTATTTTTAAATTATTTATAGATATTGAATTGATACCTTAAAATGACACAAACGCACATTAATTTACCATATACACAATAACATACTTGATCATTAAAAAAAATTTATAGTGATATCAAATCTTGAAAATGCTGATAAATGACTGGCATATGTACCTGAAACTGGATTAGAAATAGAAATAAATCTCCATCAACTGATGGTTTTGCTATTGAAGATAATTAATGATGAAATCTATTTCATAAGAGCTGCTCTGCTGGGTTTGTCCCCCGTCGAGTCGCAGCACCTTTAAAATTCTGCTTGCATAATCAAGAAAAGTTGTGCTAGTTCCCTTCGCCGCTTTAATAAACTGGAGTTTGCTGCAGGCCTGTTTAAATCGCTTTAGAATATCAATTACTGCGGTCTGATCTCGCTATATTGAGAGTAAAACAAGAAGAGGTCCATTAGCTTCCCCAAACAGATCAAGAATGAAGACGAGGCTAGAAAAGCAGCGGTTTGTTTATACAAACTCATTTCTCTTGTTCATATAAAGTTTCTGTGCTCAAACGGTTAAGAAAAGTTATGCAACGTCGAAACGTGCTGTGAAATGTTCTTATCTAATAGAAACACATTCAGACGTTAACCGCATAACAGCATGAGATTGTTTCTGAATGAAGACCGCACCGAAAATATTACACTCACAGCTTGATGTCGACGGATCGAATTCATGACAATCTAGCCAAGGACTCGGGGTGAAATCTGTATGTATGAAATATGCATTGGATGAATGTGAATGCGTTTCTTGACACAGGTGAAGAGCAGACGGAGGCAGAGATCTCAGACTGAACCTACCGCACTGAGACGCGTGTAATTTTAACCTTGTCTGCAAGATTTCACGCGTTTTCTGTGAAATCTCACACTTTAGGGCCTCCGACGGGTGTGTGCTTAATTGGTGCTCCAACAAGATGCAGAAAGTGATCTTCATATTCACTGTGAGAACAAACGTCACTCTCACGTTCAGTCGCAGCACTTACAAAACACACAGAAAACACGTAAAACATTCAACGCGCTAACGTCACCTCATCACTACTGGCCAGGGGAAAAAATAAATACATTACATATATATATATATACACCTACATATAATTTTCAGATTTTTATTTTATCACAATCATTTTTTAACAATTAAAATTTAAATGTTTATTTTATAATATTGTTATATTTTGTAAATGTTATTTTGTAAAGATAAGTATATAATTAATTACATATAATATATATATATATTTATAAATTATATTTGATCAATTTCTTTATTTTATATTTTTTATATTAGTTATTTTATGATATATTATGGAAATGTAACAGAATTCAAAATGTAATCATTTTTACATTAATATAAGTTGTATGACTCACAAAATTATATTCTGACAAATAAAAATCTAAAAATAATCTAAAGATTTTTATTTTATAAATCATTTTTCATAAATTATAATTTTTATTTAATTAAACGTTTATTTTTGTTATTTTATCATATTTATATATTTTGTAAATGTTATTATATATATATATATATTGTTTTGTTTGAAGTCATAATATAATTTTACTTTTATTTAGTTACATGTGTAAATTATTTTACAAAAACAAGTTTGACATTTACAACTAAAACCAGTAAATCTGAATATTTATTAAAAACAAAAAAAACCCCTCTCATTCATCACAATCATTTGAAATTTTTTCGTTATTTTATATTTTTATATTAACTATTTTAAAATTTTGAAAATAATTGTTAACTTTTTATACATTTGTATGACACAAAACTTGTAATAATTATAAAAAATAAAAATTTAAAAATAATGTATTAACATATTAAAACATTTTTAGATTTTTACCACAATCATTTTTCATAAATTATCATTTTATTTTGATTTAAATAAAATTATTCTTGTTATTTTACAATATTTTATATTTTGTAAATTATATTTTATGAAGATAAATAAAAACAAAATTATATATTATGTAATTATACACACACACACACACACACACTTGTTTATTTAATTTAACTTTTATTTGTGTTATTTTAGAATATTTTTATATTTTGTAAATGTCCTATTATAAAGACATACACACACACACACGTTATATTTTTATTTTTTTGTAATTAAACTTATTTTTATTATTTTAGAATATTTTTATATTTTGTAAATGTTATTTTCTAACTACAACAACTACAAAATTCTGTAATCATCATTATTATTACATCACAACCATGAGCTTATTAGCAAGTTAATCTTGCTGAGCAAGCTAGTTAAAGAAAGTTAAACTAAGTAGCTAAATAATAATTCAATGTAATGACAGTCATTTAAAGAAAACTCTGTCACTCCCTTGAGTACAGGAGTTTGTTTCTGTCACAGCAATGTGAGAACACATGACAAATATCGCTGTATAAAACGCTTCTGGCCAAAGGGTCAGAAAAACATTTTAGTTGCTTTTGGTGCAAGAAACCTTGACTAACGTTATAAAATGAAAAATATGACCAGTTTAAGGAAAACAAGTTTGTGGGAAAGTGATCCTCACAGGAGCTGTGTTTGTATCTGCTCCACAGTAACCGTGTTTGGACACAGTCAGACGTGTCTTAGCGTCTGTCGGCTTGAAGCAGAGGTGAAAATAGCCAAGAAAACTCCTGAGAGCGGCAGCGTCTCTCAGCTCCGGAGACGAACACACCCTGCTCGCTTGGTATTCGGACATTACAAAGATGAAACCCAAAGCCGGACCCTGGAATAGCCCTGCCACTCGAGATCACGAAACACGAGAGCCACCCGCTCACCAGAGACGGGAACTCCTGAACGCCTGAGTCAAACACACACACACACACACACACACAGGACATAAGCGTTATCCGTCGATTAGATCTGTGCCTGTTTACTGTCTCTGTAAATAACTGTTGACACAAATTTCGCTCTTGCTTGTGAAATGTTGCAGCTGCTGCAGATTAAAAATAACCCGGAGTGCAGATGCCCTGAGAAACCAGTGTCTTTAAAATGCACAAAAACACAAAGGTGATAAAACAGTATCACATCTGAGTTGCAAGAAAATCACAGGAGAGAAAAAACACCTGAGATCTCTTAATTGTTAACCTAGTATCTTAATTTTTAGCTCCTAAGCCTCTGTGAGAAAAAAAACGGATTAATATTTGTTTAAATGTATATAAAAATGTAGCAATTAAAAAATAAATAAATAAATAAAATCGCAAAATTAGGAAATATTTAATATATTTGTATAAATTGTATTATATTTTATAATATTATATTGTGTATGTCTATACATATATATATATATATATATATATATATATATATATAAAAAAATCACATTCATTTTTCAAACAAATATTTCGGAAAATGAAGATTGTTAGGTTTCAAAATATGAATATAATTTTTATTACAATTATTTTATTACAATACATACATAAATTAATTATTTAATTACATCTGAAATTTTTTATAAATGGTATTTTATTTATAATTATATGTATATGTATATATATATATATATATATATATTTTTTTTTTAAATATATATTATTTTTTGTTAGATTTTATATCATTATTTTTACACTATTTATTCACACTTATTTAGTCCAAAAAGTGTTCAAATGTATTCATACATACTTTCTATTAGAACATTAGTTTCCTGAGATATAAAAGAGCAATCACTGAGCAATACTGTTTTATTAATGACTGTGGTGTGAGTGTTTCTGGATCATTTTTGGAGCTTTAGGTCAGATCAATGCTGTTGTTTTTTCTTTTTGTGTCGCAGTAAAGAGTAAAGAGAATTACACCAGTGTGGTTTAAAAAAAAAGTGGTCCAAGAATCCAGCAGATTTTACAGACAACACCACACAGACACACACACACATTTTTACACAGAATTACTGAGCGCTCAGAGAACTTACAGAGATTAAACACTCTTAAAGAGAAAGAGAGATTCGGCTCTTTACTTCTTCTCGTCTGGACAGCAGAACTAGAGAGGGATCAGAAGTCATGTGACTGACCATGTGACCACAGCTGGTGGCCAGACGGGTGATTAGAGGAGACGACCCTCTCCTCCACTTCTAGACAACACACACACACACACACACACACACACACACACACACTGCTGTTAAATGAGCTGTGAGATCTTCAGCAGAAGAGCCTGAGAGTGTCTCACACACAGCAGAACATTTATAATGATACGCAGCATTAAAGTCAGAGTGTTTAATTAACACACAAACACACACACACACACACACACACACACACACAGATCGATAAGTTAACACTGCAAACGCTTATTAAGTCAGCATAGTGTCATGGTCATGTGAACATCATTCATGCTTACATTATTATAATGGCTATAAAAGCACCAAAAAGGATCAAATTTTAAATGACTATAATTACTATTATTATTAAAAATAGTTCAATTAGAAATAACTAAAAATATAAATTATTTCAAAAATTGTCGAGTTGGATGTTTAGTCAAAATAAAACAGAAATCATGACATGGCTTAATGCAATTATCAAACAGAAAAGACTGTGATTTAATTAAATAAATATAGCATTTTATTTTTAATATTATAGCAGAAAAGAGCATTTACAAAAGTTATAAATATTTAAAAACAATTTAAACATTTGTAAATATTATAGTTGAAATTCATTTAAAATTATTTCATTTAATTACATATAAAAAATCTAAATTATATTATATTTTATTTATAATTATGTTGTATAAATATTTTTCAAACAAATATTTCAGAAAATGAAGTTTGTTAGGTTTCAAAATATGAATATATGTAATTATTTTTATTTAATTAAATTTTAAAATTTATTTTTATAATATTTTGTATAATTATTTTTATTTTAACACAATTTCACTGTTTTGTATGACATTTTACAAATTATATATCTATGTGTGTGTGTGTGTGTGTATGCAGCAAAAATGAATTATGTTGGGTTTAAAATATTACGCTATATAGTTAGATCTTTAAGGTGCAATTATCAAACAGAAAAGGCTGATTTAATTAAATAAATATAGTATTTTATTATTAATATTATACTAGAAAAGATATAATATTTTACAAAAGTTATAAAGATTTAAAAACAATTTAAACATTTATTGTATATTATATGTATATTATTATTATTTTTTTTAGTAATTATGTGTGTGTGTATATATATATAAACACAATAAAAACATGATAACAATAAAAAACATGATTTATGAAAATTAATAAGTTATCTGTTTTTGCAAATGAACCCTTCCTATATAGTAAACACACACATTTTATATAATTAATAATAATAATAATGATAATAATGCTGCATTTGAAATTGCATTCAACAATTTTATCAGAAAAATCACAATTAGATTTTTCCCCTTAAATCAATGATTATATACAAAAAAAAAACTAATAAAAAAACAAAAAAACAAAGATGACTGAGTATATTCTCCAAAAAAAAAAATTTTTTCTACTTTGAAATTTCACCTTTAATTCCATGTGTCCTTTGCCATTTCTTTGTAATTGCTAGTCTTTTCTACACCAAATAACATTTTCTGATAATGTCTGAGTGTTTTGTATCCGTGTGAGCTCATGTCACAGTAAACACTGACTGCTCGTCAAGACAACAGCATCATCTGAATAGGAGTTTGTAAAACCACAGCGGCATTCAAATGGAATCACACTGCGGCCAGTCGAACACACAATCACCTCAAACCATGCAGAAGAGACTCGACAGTGCCTCGGGCGCCAGAGAGACAGGTCTGCCGTCCCACAATCCATCACTGCTCCTCTACTCAACCCACAAGACTCTCCAACAACCCTCTATCTCTCTCGACTCCTCATCATAATGCCTCCAGACACGATGTTATGCTTTCTTCTGCTCTCGAACCATCTGTTCATCATTATGAAACATCACTCATCTGCCTTCATCAGAAACAATCCAGCACTCCTATATACACACACACACACACACACACACACACAGACTGGTGAACTAGTTCAGATGATCTAGTTAAGCACCAAACGGAATAGCAGAAGTAACGCAGGTATTAGGGAATGTTCTTAGAAAGTTATGAGAAAACATTCTTCCAGTAACATTAACAGAATGTTCGTTTTTTTTAAATGTTACTAGTTTCTGAATGTTTAGAACATTCAAATGTAACATTCTAACATTCAAAATGTTTGCAAAATGGAATGTTCCCTTAACATTTAAATATTTTCCTTTTGAACTTGCAAAGAGCAAGAAAACGCAATCAAACCACATTAAAAAAACCTGCACTCTCTGATTAATGAGGCCGAAGACTCATCAAATTTAGAGCTAGAGTCATTTACGCTTAAATTATGCAATTTGTAACAGATCTTACTTTTCTCCGAAAACAGCCTAAACAAGACATCCAAGGTCTTTATTCCATTAGCTCTTTTATTCGAACAGCTCTATTACTGAATCACTCTGCAGACAAGTGCAAGAATGTTTCCTGTTTGCAGGGAAACAACAGTTGATGTTTTTCATTTGTGTTTTATGGAGGCGTTTAAGACGAGCGAGTCGGGGCGTCAGACGTCAGGATTGCTTCGCTTGAATAAGGTGAGTTCAGGTGTGAAAGTCACCTTGAAACACAGCTGTGATTGATGACCAAACACTCCAGCGGCACAATCCCATTTCACAGCACACCTCAAGTACCATTCAAATCAAAATGAATATGTATGATTTAATGACGTCTGATGAAGCCTATAGCTCAAGAGCATGGGTTCAGTTTCCAAGGAATGCATGAACTGAGTAAACCTTAAATGCAATGTAAGTCGCTTTGGATAAAAGTGTTAGCCAAATGCATAAATGTAATGATAAAATGGCCCTAAATATGCAGAAAAAAAGTGTGTCCAGATCATGTTTAACATCGTAATCAAAAGAAGAATTTTTTTTTTTTTTGCATTAAAAAAAATAAAGTCTACCTTTGGAATCATTAAGATTTAAACATCTCCATTACAAATTCTGCTAAAACAAAAAAGGAATTAAGTAAAATGATTATTAATAAAACATTGTTATGTAAATTAAGTTGATTATTAATAATTTTAATTTTGAATTAAGTACAATTATTAATAAAACAGTATTATATTTTAATATATTGATTATTATTTAAATGTACAATTATTAAGAAAAATAATTATAAATAAGTTATTACATGTAAAAATTGATTGCTAATGAAATTTAATTTTGAATTATTTTAATTAAGTAGAATTATTACTAATAAAACATTAAATATGTGAAATAAGTTGATAATTAACTAATTTTATAAAATTTATTATTAATAAAACAATAACATATGATAAATAAATTAATTTTATAATTTAATTTAGAATTAAGTAAAATTATTTATAATAAAATATGTGAAATAAATTCATATTAAATTGAATTTAGAATTATTTAGTAGAATTAATATTAATAAAAAATTGCTAAAGTGAAATAAAATGAATATTAAAGTTAATTTTGTTAATTAAATTTTAAATTATTGAGAAATATTATTAATAAAATATTACATATGTAAACTAAGTTGTATATTTTATTTTAATTTAGAATCACGTAGAATTATTAATAAAATTATATTATATAAAAAATAAAAAATTACTTTAATTTTGAATTAAGTAGAATTATTAATAAAACAATAATAAATGTAATATAAATTCATTTTTTCATTGAATTAACACTATTATATGTAAAATAAATGTATATTTAATTACATTTAATTCAGAACTATTAAGTAGAATTAATATCATTAAAACATTTTATATGCGAAATGAAATATAAATTCAATTTAATATAGAATTATTGCATGTATTTTTATAATTATTATTAACAAAACATTATTATATGTAAACTATACTGATTATTAATTTAATTTAATGTAATGTTAGTAAAACAATATTATATGAAAAATAAATTGATTTTTAATGTAATTAATTTTGAATGATCAAGTAAAATTATTAATAATAAAATTTAATGTTAATGTTATTTTATGTAAAATTTAATTTAATTTTATGTATAATTTAATTAAATTTAGAAATAAGTATCATTATTATAAATAAAAAATGATCACATGTGAAACACATTTATTATTAATAAACATTTTTTTTTTTACTATATGCATAAAAACCTAGAGAGAACCGTCTTTAAAGAATATTGAGAATTTTGCTTATGGATTAATAATGTGACCTGGAAGAGGCAGCAGGCGGGCGATCGGATGACAGGAAGATGTTTAGGAGACGGATCTGGGATTGTGCATTCTCTCCGAGCTGGTTTGTGTGCATGTGGCGGAGTCTGTAATGAATCACATTATGAGGAATGTCACGCCACACAGAGACTCCTTTATATCAGACATGAAAGGAAATGCTTTTCCCGCTCTTGATTCGTCTCTCTGTCCCATCCACAACTGTAAACCCTCACCGGAACGGCCGCCGCCGGCAGCTCGGCACGGAAATGAAAAATTACAATTTGAAATGCCTGAAAAATGTATTCATGCGTTAATATTGTTTCTGGGTGGCATACGTTAGTCCATCGGCCTGCCTGAATATAAATGTGATCAAATCAATGACCTCCCGAGGGGAGTGTTGCGTTCACGTTTCTGGGCTCTAATACGCTCCTAAGAGAGTTGAGATACAGCGTGCAGCGACGCTTGAGAGGAATAACTTCTCCTCATCTGCAAGGCCACGCTTCTTTCTGACAGCTCTCGGCTCTGCGTATGAATAAATAAATCGAGTCGATGGGTGGCCAGAGAGCCACTGCTTTTAACTGGAGAAGCCAGAACTCTATATGAAAAAAGAAAACAAAAAGATCAGCTCTAAAACAGAACTGAGTAAGGAGAAAAATATGAAACAAATTGAGGAGTTATGGTTCAAAAGTACTTACACCTACACTGGCATCCAAAAGTCTCTTTATTTATATTATATTATTAATCAGTAAAAACATGAAATATTATTAGAATTTAAAATAACTGTAATTTTTGTGAGTATATAGTAAATTGTCATTTATTCCTGTGATCAAAGCTGAATTTTCAGCATCATTACTCCAGTCTTCAGTGTCACATGATCCTTCAGAAATCTGCTGAATATGCTGATTTGCTCCTCAAGAAACATTTCTGTTTATTATCAGTGTTAAAAACAGTTATGCTGCACAATATTTTTGTGGAAACCGTGATACATTTTTTTTCAGGATTCTTTGATGAACAGAAAGCTTAAAAGAATAGAATTTATTTGAAATAAAAAAAAATTGTATCATTATAAATGATCAATTTAATGCATCCTTGATGAATAGAAGGTATTTCTGAATTTGTGAAGGTTCAAAATTTCAATTTTTTTGTTTTTTCTTGGTTATTTGAAAGTTATGGGAATATTCCATTTTATCATGTTGCAAACATTTTGGAAGCGTTATTTTTGAATGTTCTGAACATTCTGAAACTAGTAACATTTAAAAAAACGAACGTTCTATTACAGTTACTGGAAGAACAATATGAAAATATGTCTTTCAAAAAAAAAAAAAGAATGTTTTTTTCCCCAACCCCAAACAAACAGTACTGTATAATGTTACGAAAGATTTCTTTTGTAAACTTTTTATTCATCAAAGAAAGTCAAAAAATATTATCACAGCTTCTAAAAAAAAATAAAATACAGAAATATTTCTTGAGCAGCAAATCAGCATCATAGAATGATTTCTGAAGGATCATGTGACACTGAAGACTGGAGTAATGATGCTGAAAATTCAGATTTGATCACAGGAATAAATTGTATTTTAACGTATATTAAAATAGAAAACCCTTAATTTAAATTACAAAAATATTTCACAATTTTGCAGTTCTTGCTGTATGTTTGATCAAATAAATGCAGCCTTGATGAGCAGAAAAAGCATTAAAAATTTTACTCATCCTAAACTTTTTGAACGGCAGTGTACGTTCCTCACTTTTACACACACTTGTGTTTCACCATAAGAAGCACCAGTAAAACTGAGCAGATTATCTGGGTTTTCTACCTCAATAACACCTGAAAATGCAGATATATACAACACTACAGCTCACATAATGCCAACTTCATGAGCGATATTCCTCCATCACGGAGTGAGAAAGAAGCAAAGCTGCTCTTTTCATCTGTCTGAAGTGCCACTCGATCCCGCTTCAAAACCTTTTATGCATAAATTGCAGGTTACACAGGAGCTGTCGTTTCTGTAATGATGAGAGTATTTCTGGCTCAGATCAATGCGGTCAGACCCCCAGGACGCTCGATGGCGGCGCAGCGCCGCTTCTGCTAATGAGAGTCGCTCCGATGGACCTGCAAAACTCTCTGTGACACGTTTGTCTTCACCTGCAAATGAGAACTCGGCTCTCATTAGGAGAAACATGTCCCGCTAACCTCTGACCACTACCTATTTCTTAACAAAACCTTGACAGTAAACATCTAGTTTCTAAAGCAAAAAATGAAAAGTAGGGCCCTATTATTTCTGCGATGCAGAAAACGTGAACAGAATCGCGGAATCCAGTCATAAAAACACAATTTACTATATAATATGAATAAATCAAAAGTAGGTCATTACACTTCAAAAAATGGACTAGCGTCTGAATATTAAGCAGAAAAAAGCTTTTTTAATATAAATCCTGCATGGTCTTCACAGCAACATGTCAAAATTAAAGTTCGGTTTAACTTGAAGAAACTGTGACAGAAAAATATTACCAAATGTATCTATTTGTATAAATTAATTCTATAATAACTGTAATGACATAATATGATTTTCAAAAGCTTAAGTGACCTTTATTTATTTGTTAGAATTTGTATAACTCAATATTTTAACTAATTGCAAAAGCTGAATAATCAAAGTCTACTGATTAATCAGTGAAATAATTGACGATTAGTCATTCTAATAATTGTTAGATTAATCGATTGTCAAAATATTTGTTTGTTACAGCCCTTATAGCAGTACTACTAATAAAAAATATTATTAAATAAAAATTACTAATAAAAAATATTATTAAAACATTATTTTTTAAGGAATATTTAGCAAAAAAATTATTTACCAGAATTTATTCAAATTGAATGAAAATGGAATCCAGAAAATTAATGGAAAACACAGAATTTGATAAAAATAAAAAGAAAAAAAAAAGAAACGTATTTCATAGGGCCTTAAAATGTAATTTTTGTTAAACATTTAATAAATTGCTGTTAAATTGTGTGAGTTTCATGATTTCAATGAATTAGACATGTTTTTGAATAATATTTTTTTAATGTAACCATTAAAACAGAGTTTATTAAAAAAACAGAATTAACTAATTTAAACTGAAAAAAACTAAATTTGGAAAAAACTAAAACGGATTTCATAGGGGCCTATGAAATGTAACCAATTGCACAAATATTAATTAAAATGTAAAAATGATTTCATAATTCAAAATCTAAATTAATTACAAAAATGTTCCTAGTTATTATGCGTGATGCCTATATATATATATATATATATATATAATTTTTATAATAATTTCACTAGATTTGCATATAATTAAAAAAAATAAGAATAAATTATATCTACATATATACTGATTTTACATTTTCTGAAGGTCATCAGTTGCAAGCCAGCAAAAGTATGGTGTTAAAGTTTAAAGTATGTGTAAAAGATGGATAAAAAAATTCAAGACTTGCTATTTCTTATGTAAATATTATGTCAGTATTGTTGATTTTCAGACTTTAATCTTATAAATATAGTGTTACAGTGTCAATACCGGAATAATAAACTAAAATAAAAACAATGAAGTAAACATATAAGATTACTGGAGTAGAATTGACAAGAAAATACTATTTCAGTCTTTCTACTTCAAAATTTCATGTTTAATTCAGGGCAGTTTCTTTGTAAATGATTACGAAATTTACTACCAAGATCTGAGAGAATTATAAGTACAAGATTATAAAACAAGGAGAAATAAAACCTTGTGTTGCATTTATATTGCCAAAACACCAAAACACGTAAAATCAGATTAGCGTAAACCCTGTCTTATTACAGTACACTAAAAGATTTATGCTGTCGTGATGCTTTTCATTCTTGGTTTTTATATTAAGCAGTGAGTCCGTACATTAAGCGAGCTGAATTACTTCATCAAAAAAGAGGTAGAAAAGATGACGCAGGAAAAAACCCAGGAGGAATATCAATACAGATGTACCTGGCAAGCACAGTAATAATATTATAGTCATGCAAACACAATCCAATCAAATCCCAAAGGATGAAATCAACTCCTGACCTACATCGTTTCATGCTGAGCATTCAGTTTGGCTCAGAAACGTCTCACAATGAAAAGTAAATGCCTAAATTATCACAGCTTTTCTATTTGAATCTGCAAAACTCTGCCATCTGACTAGCTTCTGCTAAAATACCACCAATTAAACTCCCGACGGATTTGATCTGTTGCGAGGAGCGAGTCACGGGTTTGTCTCGGATCCCCGAGAGAATGATTTCTTCCCTTTCAAACAATTAAAGACTCCTCAAGCTACAACGTCTGTGTTTCGGCTTTCATGAAGTGAACTTCTGTCCCCATCTCAAGCTGTCTCGAAAGTCCTGAGGCCCCTGAAGACAATCGACTTCTGTTCAAAAAGCGTCCGTCGCTCTCTAGAAGCAACGCTAATCTGTTTTTTTCACGTTGGAAATGAAAGCAGAACTTGTGACTCAGATGAAACAGAAGGACATGCAGGAAAGATGGAGAGGAGCGAATGTGTTGTTTTGATTCTGGTTTCAGGGCTCGATTAGACACAGAACACTAAAAACATGTTACTCCGAGTCACTCCGGCTAATGTGACAATAAGGACAACTTTTTCAATCGTTAAAGTAACACGCTCATATTTAAATACTGCTAAAAGAAAAGTGACGGCAGCTCAAAAGTCGCTCTTTTATTGCTCAGGAGATTTAATGGAGTCCTAATGCATTTATGTGTTGCCAAGTCTGTGTTGTTTCTGTGGATTTGGGCTACTTTTACACTGTTGATGTGGGTTGCTTTTTAGTCTGTAGGTTAAAGCAATCTTCACCTCCTACTTTGAAGGCGATTTTAAAGTAGTGGAACCTTAACAGCTAGTTTTGGGCTAATTTTGATTAGCATTTGGGCTGGTTTTATTTTTGCAGACCTGGCAACCCTGTTTCTGGGTCAGTACGTGTACCTTGGGTTGTTTCACCAAGTGGATGTAAATGCAGATATCGAATACGAGTTACTTTTTTAAAGATCAGATATAGTTGACATATCAAAATTGAATTTCTCTCACAGTTCGGGTCATAAGGGACTTCGTAAAGAATAGTTCTCTCATGCTGCACTGAAAGCTGCATTGTGAAATGCTGCGAAGGTTCAAAGAATGAGGGAATGAGATGAGATGAAACGCAGGGAAGGGCAGAGATCAAGACAGATGAGAGAAAGAGGGAGGAGATGAAGGATAAAGAGAGAGTTTGCACGGAGATTAAATGCAAAACACTTGAAACACAGCTCAGCTGATGCACTGGAGTCTGATGATGGCAAATAATGCTTGTGATTATTCTTTCTTATGTGTGAGAAAGAAGGAGGAGAGAGGCATATCATCGTAACTTCAATAATTCATTCGGCATTAATAAAACATGAGCTGCAGATTTCTGCCTCCCCGAATGAAAAGCTTTACGTAAGGTTAACGTGAGCACTGAGTCGCCAGTTCTGACATTGCTGAACCTCACCGGACCTCTCCGTTTCTCTCCGCGGCAAAGCTTTCCAAGTTCATTTCATGGTGTGAAGCCACACAGAAAAACTCTTTGGATTCACATCCATCCCAACTTTTCAATACCACAGAGCGCACAAACACAACCGCCCTGCAATCCTGCTTGCGGTCAAAGCCGATTCAGTGACTGCGCTTGAAAAATGAGCATTAGTGTTTGTCAAAGGAATGGCGTAAAAATGAGGGAAGGTACGGAGCAATCCATCAGATCAATCCATCTCGACAGGACTCAGAAAAATGGGTTTTAACTTGCTGAGATGCGAACGGTAATCAATGGCAAACCAGCAAACAGTGTAAGATATACAAGGGATCCACAGAATTCACAAAAACTAAACTAGAACATGTACTACATTCATTAGACTTTATCTTATTACAAGAAAAAGATGTGGGGAAATGAAGAGGAAGAGGGAAAAAAAGTAGCAGAAGAAGAGGAAAAGGAAAGAGAAGTAAAAACGGAAGAAGAAGAGGAAAAGGAAGAAGAACAGGAAGAGGAAGAAGGTAGAAGAAAAGGAAAAGGACTAAAAAGAAGAGGATAAGAGAAAAGGAAGATGAAGTAGCAGAAGAACAGGAAGAGGAAGAAAGAAGACAAAAAGGAAGAAGAGTAAGAAGAAAAGAAAAAGAAAGACGTAGCAGAAGAAGAACAGGCTGAAGAACAGGAAGAGGAAGAACGTAGAGGAAAGGAAGAGGAGGGCGAGGAAAGAAGAACAGGGAAGAGGAAGATAATGAAAAACCAAGAAGAGGTGAAAAGGAAGAAGCAAAGAAGAAGAAACAAGAAGAAGAGCAAGAAGGTGAGGAAGAAGAAGAGGAGAGATTGGGAAGAACAGAAGAGGAAGAAGGAAAGAGAAAGGAAGAGGAGGAAGAAGAACAGGAAGAGGAAGAAGGAAGAGAAAACTAAAAGAAGAGGAAGAGGAAGAAGAGAGAAGAAACAAGAAGAGAAAGAAGGTGGGAAAAGGAAGAAGAGGAAGGAGCAGATGAAGAACAGGAAGAGGAAGAAGGTAAGGGGAAAGAAAAAGACTAAAAAGAAGAAGGAGGAAAATGAAAAAGAAAAAGAAGGAAGAGAAGAACAGGGAAGAGGGAGAAGAACGTGGAGGAGAAGGTGGGGAAAAGACTAAAGAAGAGGAAGAGGAAAAGAAAAAGAAAAAAAGTAGCAGAAGAAGCACCAGGAAGAGAAGAACGTAGGAGGAAAAGGGAAGAGGAGGAAGTAGCATAAGAAACAGGAAGATAAAGAAGGTACAGAAAGCAAACTGAAAAGAAGAGGAAAAAGCAATAAAGCGGTGCAGAAGAAAACAGAAGAAGAAATATGAAGTAGGAGGAAAAGGAAGAAGAGGAGGTAGCAGAAGAAACAGGAAGAGAAAGGAAGTGGGGAAAGGAAGAGGGAAGTAGTATGATTTGAAGAAATTATGTAGGAAGAAGGTAGGGAAAAGGAAAGACTGAAAAGAAGAAGAAGAAGAGGAAGAAGAAGGAAGAAGCAACAGAAGAAAACAGGAAGAGGAAAAGGAAGAATAGGAAGAAGAAATGGAAAAGGAATAAGAAGTAGTAGAAGAAGAACAGGAAGAGGAAGAAGGAAGAGGAAATGGAAAAAGAGGAAGTAGAAAAGGAATAAGCAGCAGCAGAATAAGAACAGGAAGAGGAAGAAGGTAGAGGAAATGAAAGAAGTTGCAGAAGAAGAACGGAAAAAGACAAAAGCGAAAAAGAAGAGGAAGAGGGAAAGGAAGAAGTAAAAGTAGAAAAGGAATAAGAAGCAGCAGAAGAACAGGAAGAGGAAAAGGAAGAAGAAGAGGATAAAGAAGATTATCAGAAGAAGGAGAGGAAGAAAAAGAGAAAAGTGAGAAGAGATATAGGAAGTAGAAGAAGAGGAGCAACAGGAAGAAAAAGAAGGGAAAAGGGAAAGAATGAAAGAAAGATAGGAATAGGACGAAGAAGCAGAAGAAGTGGAAGAAGAAAGTAAGAAGAGGAAAAAGAAGCAGAAGAAGAGGAAGAGGAAAAAAAGTGTAAGATGATGAACGAGGAAGAAGAAGTGAAAGATGTTCCCTGTGTTAATGTATTTCCTGTTAAACCAGGAAGTTGTGACAGCAAACTAGTCTTTAGTGAACATCACAGTCTGGATAAACCGCTCGACAGTGTGTCTCACAAATGACAGCCATGAATAAATCACAGCCACTTCCTCTGGAAGCAGCTGATGTTTGGGGAAATAAATAAAGTACAAGTGTTCATTTCCTGTCCCAAAGAACAAGCGGCTCTGACAAAGAACAAAACAAACAGCAGAACAAATGCTGATGCTGATTTGATCTGCAGGATCATGTTGAACGGGTGAGCTGCAGTGAATCCCGTACCGGAGCCGGCGCTCGCAGACAGCTGTCCGTCTCTGAGACTGAGCGACTGATCACAGATCTGATTACTCTGACGAGGCAAAAGAGCTAAATTAACCTCTCACCGCTAATCACACTAAGATGAGTGTGTGTGTGTGTGTGTGTGTGTGTGGCAGGTGTGAGCAGTAACACAGCAGGACGGAGTGTGTGTTTGAGTAAAACAAGGTCTCACATCAAAAAGAGGTCAAACTTGAGGAAAGTCTGCTAAAAGTCTTCTTTTGCTCTCTAATTCATCTCACTGCTGTCTAGCAGGAGCGGGAGAAAAAAATCTGATTATGTGATTCATTGCAATTCTCATTTTATGTATTCTGAAAACCTCTGTTACGCCTTTAATGTCAGTACAGTTCTGTGAATGAAGCCTTTTAGACCTTCTGTGTATAATGCCTTCAGTAATAATCATTAAGCAATAATGCTGAGAAAATATTACATGCGTTTCTTTGTTCCCTTTATTAATTTATTTCTGCTTGTATATTCTAAAGCTTTATATTGATAATTGTTTAATTATTCTTTAACATACAACTGTTTTTATTTATTATTAAATATTATTTAAATATTCTTGTAACTTGATGTTTTTAAATATTTAAATTATCATAACATTATAATAATGATTAAATATTATTTCAACAATTATTTGTACTATATTTATAATTATATATTATAAATATAAGTAATTTAATAAAAACTGGACAAACACACTTAAATATGTCAAGTAAATGTAAAAATTGTAAATAACGTAAATTTAAATCTGTAAACTCATAAGAAAAAATCTATTTTGTTTATTTACATATTACAATAATAATGATAATAATAATAATAATAAGTGAAAGTCTAATAATCATAAAATATTCTTATATTATGATAATTATTTAATATTTGTAAACACTTACTTAAAAAAGCACTTATATAAGTAATTTAATAAAAATAGACAAATAAAATTTATATTTAAAATAAATGTAAAAACTGTAAATAAAGTAAATACATTTGATAAACATTAATTAATAAGAAAGAAGGTAAATAAAGAAAAGATATGTATTTATTTACGTTATATTAACTTGAAACTTTAAAATCTGTCTGGATTAAATATGATACTATAATATTAATAATAATAATAATAATTATACATGAAAATATAACAATTATTAAATGTAGACCTGCAAAATGATTAGTCACGATTAATCGATTTAAAATAAAAGTTTATGTTTGCATACTATATGTGTGTGTATTGTGTATATTTATTATGTATATATATATATGCACACATACATACATACATACATACATGTATATATTAAGGAAAAATATGTTTGATTTATATGTGAAAAAAAACTATATACACTACCGTTCAAAAGTTTGGGGTCAGTACATTTTTATTGTTTCTTTTTAAGAAATTAATACTTTTATTCACCAAGGATGTATTAAGTTAATAATTAAAAGTTTATTAAAAGTTAATAATAAATAATTTACATTGTTATAAAATATTTATATTTTGAATAAACACTGTACTTTTTAAACTTGTTATTCATGAAAGAATCCTGAAAAAAAAAAATCACATATTAGAATGATTTCTGAAGGATCATGTGACACTTAAGACTGGAGTAACAGCTGATAAAAATTCAGCTTTTCATCACAGGAATAAATTCTATTTTAAAGTATGTTAAAATAAAAAACATTATTTTATATTGTAAAAACATTTTGCAATATTACTGTTTTTTTTCTATATTTTTAATCAAATAAATGCAGCCTTGATGAGCATAAGAGACTTCTTTAAAGACTATTACAAGTCTTACTGACCCCAAACTTTTGAACGGTAGTGTGTATATATATATATATATATATATATATATATATCTATATATGATATAATTTAAAGTGTTTATATACAAGTACATACAATACATACTAATATATTTTTAAATATATAGATATATGTGTGTATATATATATATATATATATATATATATATATAATATAATATAATATAATATAATAATTAATTATTATTCCAGTATTATTATTACATAATAATTATTGAACTTATGCACATGACTGAATATGAACTTATACACAGGAAGTACATTTAATAAAAATGGACAAAGAATCTGATATTCAAAGAAAAAATGTAAGTAAATAAATTCAGTAAACTCCTTAATAGGAAAAAACACATCAAGAATTGTTTTGGAATCAGATCATGCTTCCCAGAATCGTAATCAGATCAAATGGCCAAAGATTCCCATCGCTACCGTCTAGTATAAACAACCCAAATGCTAACGAGAGTTCATTTGTGATTCTTCTTTTCTCTGGACACACACAGTCTCCTTGAGATGTTGAGTACAGTAACGTGAGCGTCTCTGTGGAGCGTCTGCATGTCAGAACAGACCCGCGGCCGGCTGCGGCTCCACGGAGAGCAGATCTCTGCTTTAACACACGCCTGTGGAGCATCTGTCTGTGCTAACAAGGCCACTGACATCTCTCGCTGCACACACTCACACACACACACACTCACATATTAATCAGCACATGTTGTGTATGCGGGAAGCTAAATATTTCAAAGTGGGAGAGGCGAAAAGTCAATCCTTGTGTCTGTGTGTTTATTTAGATACACTTTGGTGACAAAACTGTTTGTATCAAGGAGCTAAATCTGACCTGAGCTAAAACCTTGCTTCGATAATTGAAAAATAAAGTAAATAATAAAATGATATCATCAACAAAAAACAAAACAAATGTATACAAATTATACACACTACCAGTCAGAAGTTCTTGAATTTTTAATGTTTTTTTAAAAGAGTACTTCTGCTCACCAAGTTTGCATTTATTTGATCCAAAGTACAGCAAAATCAGTAAAATTGTGAAATATGTTTACCATTTAAAATAACTGTTTTCTATTTGAATATATTTTAAAGTGTAATTTATTCCTGTGATTTCAGCATCATTACTCCAGTCTTCAGTGTCACATGATCCTTCATACATATATATATATATATATATATATATATGTATGTATGTATGTATAATTAGTAAAAAGTAAAATGTTCTGAAATGTTATAAACCATTTTCAAGTGTCACAACATTGTCAAAATTATTAATTCATAATAATTTGCATTCCCAAACCTAAAATACTAACAAAAACTTAATAAATTAATAAATTAAATACATAAAATATATATTCAGCTCATATTTTAAATATTTTAAATACATTATATTATAACGTAATTGGGAAAAATTAAACTAAACTAAAATATATTTTTATGATTATGAAACTAACTAAAATAAGACAAAAACTGTCTGAAATTAATTAATTTTTATTTTATTAATTTATTTAAATATTTAATTAATTAATTATTTAATAAAAAAAAACAACAACAACTAAACTAACTTACAGATAAACTGGAAATATTATTTAGAATATATATGGAATATAGAATTATAACAGAAAAAAATAAATGAACAAAATTTAAAAAAAAACAAAAAAAAAAACAAACAAAAAACTATAGTAAGGCAATTCTGTGTTCTAAATGGTCAGTCCAGTGTTCCAGTGTTCCAGTGTTGATTTAATAACAGCTCTGACACAAATTGTGACCCTGGACCACAAAACCAGTCATAAGGGTCATTTATTGAAAGTAAATATGCTTTCCATTGAATCGGACAATATTTGGACAGAACTGAGACACAACTATTTGAGAATCTGGAATCTGAGGGTGCAAAAAATCTAAATACTGAGAAAATCATCTTTAAAGTTGTCCAAAAGAAGCTCATATTACTAACAAAAAAAACACGTTTTGATATATTTATGGTAGGAAATTCACAAAATATCTTCTTGGAACATGATATTTACTGAATATCCTAATAATTTTTGGCATAAAAGAACAATCAATAATTTTAACCCATACAATGTATTTTTGGCTATTGCTACAAATATACCTATGCTACTTAAGACTGGTTTTGTGCTCCAGGGTCACAATTCACTGCACAACCACCAACTACAGACCAACTATTAACTATCAAGTTCTCATTTTCACCACCCAATCTACTTGTGAAACGATGACACCAATTAATCTGATTCAGAAAACAATGGCAAGTGTTTTAGTCATCATATAAAACAATAGAAGTCTGCTCATTTACATAAATGAACATGTATTTACACAGGATGGGGAGCATCTCATTGTCCTGTTCTGTAGAACTAGTTCTTCATTCTGCATGTGGGACTATCTCTATTTCTCTCTGTCTCTCAGTGTTGAGCGTGTTCAGAGTTCGGTGTCTGTCTCTGTGGAGCTCTGTGCTTTTGTGTGCTGAATCATTGTGATGAAGTCTATGCGTGCTGTGATCTGCGACGGGATGCTCTCGTAAAGCGCGACAATTGTCGTATTGTACCTCGTTTACCCGTGCGGCCCGCTGCCTGGTCCCTGGATGGGCAGCATCTTTATTGTTTTAGTCGTTGGCTCTGTTTTCATGAGATACTCTATTATGTGTGCTATCATGTCTAGCTGTATTGTTACGCGTATCAGGATCTTATTGTCGAGTTTATCTGCATGACTGTACTGTCGTGATTGAATACGCACAGCGTGTTTGCGTTGCCAAATCTGTGCGGTTTAAACAACAGTTATAAGAGTCACTTGAGTCCGTTATCATTTGAACACAGAATATAATATCATACTTAACACATACAGTATGATACATATACATGCACAGGGTGATTGAGGTCTTTTTCAAATAGTAAAGTGATGCATATACTGTGTATATAGTAAGTAAATAATAAACAATAAGTATAAAACAATACAATTTTTTATTGTTCATGAAAACTAAAATGAAAACATTTTGGTAATATAACTTGGAAAAAAAGAAAAGAATTTAAATAAAATACATTTCCATTATTTCATAACAAGTAAAAATAAGAAAAAATTATTTAAGTTTTGTTTTTTGATATATAACAAACCATGAAACCTTAAAACCTGTCTGCATTAAACATGACAATATAATACAAAAAAAAAAACATTTTTGTTACACCGAAAAAAAATAGCTTAAATTAAATATAATAATAAAAATTATAAAATAATAATATAATATATAAATGTATATATAAAATATAAAAAATTAAATAACAAATATTAAATAAAATATAAAAAATGACATTAGTTTTTCCCCTGCTAGGTGCCAAACCAGCATTTCTTATTTTTATTTAAAAAAAAATTAAACGACAATAACTAAAACTACAACCAAAATAAAAATTCATAAAAACTACACAGACAGACATGCTAAAAAAAAAAAACTAAGCAAAAATAAATAAAATATTAAAAAAAAGCCTTATTCACAATATTATAAAAAATGATAATAGTATGATACTATAATAAAACTGTTTTAATTATAAACTAAATTATTAACTAAATTAAACTAAGTAAATCATTTTAACGATTAAATAAATTGTAAATATATTAATAAATATATTCTAATAATATAAATTCTAAGAAATTTATAAAAATTATAAATTACATAAATTACAAATTAATTACCTAAAAATTAAACTAAATAAATTATTTAAGTCAAAACATGAAACAGGATACTATATTACTACTACTACTAATAATAAAATAAACCAGAAAACTGAAAAACTATCAGGAGAAAAAAAACAAAAAAATTAACAAAAAGTAATTAGTTTAAATTTAGGGTTATTATAATTAACTAAAGCTAAAGCAAAAAACAAACAAAAAAAAAAAAACACATTTTTGTTACATTCAACATTCAACATATAACATTCAAAAATGTAAAATAAATAATTAATAAATAACATTGTTTTTCCCCAGCCAGATGCCAAGGCAGCATTTCTCATTTTTATTTAAATTAACGATGTACTACAATAACTACAACTACAACCTAAATAAAAATGTATAAAAACTACACAGACAGATTTTATAATAAAATTAAAAATCACAAATTACAAATTAATTAACTAAAAACTACACTAAATCAATTAGATTTTTATATAGGTTGCCAGTGTGCTTGTTTTGATTAACTGATGGTCTGTATGACAATGTTTTAATGCATTATAATGTTTTAAATTGTATTTTTATTGGTTTTCATTTTTATGCCTTTATTGTGATCATTCTTTACCTTATTTATTTATGGATTTGTATGACTTCTGAGGCATTATGTACGTTTTTAGCATCTTGAAGTGGAAGTAAAAAATCCTTTGGGTGCAATAAAGTAGACATCCATTCAAACCCTTAAAAGCACACAAATATTTCATAGTGGACCATCAGAATGTGTGTGTTTGTTTGCAACAGTACAGATTCAAGAGTTTGATTGCGAATAAAAATTTAAGGCGCTGCTCTATGAAAACCACTGAAGGCAGTGCATTGCAAAATAAAAGACATGTTCTACACAAATCTCAACATGAAAATTTCATTATGTCCTCCAATTAGTCAGCATGATTGGATCTGAACGGAGACAAATTAAAAACAACTTTCTGCACATTTGGCAGATTTCATGAGCTGCAGCGATACGTCTGACCAAATACATTAGTCAGAATGATCTGGTTCTGCTACGTGTGAGGAATATCAGATGATGTAACTCTCAAACACTTCATTATAAGTGGATTATCATTTTAGAGTTAATTAGCTGCTGTTTTGAATAGGAACTGAAGAATTATTGTAATCCTATAAGCATGATAAAGACATATGCCGGGTGAGGAAGATTATATTAGACGCATCTAATGATCAAAAACACTGACTCAGTGCGTTCACATACATATTAAACAGTCTCTCTCTAATTCTACACACTCAGCAGAACTGGCCGTGCCGTAACACTCCGGCCAATCAGAGCGCTCAGCCTCTGCTGGAGAACAGATGCATGCTGGGAATGCAGAGCGCAGAATTAGAGGAGGTTAATTTACATTTATGCATTTAGAGGAAGCTTTTATCCAATGCAACTTTTAGGTAACATTTTGTTACTTCATGCAAAATGTGATAATCTGCAATTGCTAACCTCAAGAGCTATTTCTGCCTGACTTAACTCACAATATGAGTTTTGTTCATATACATTGATTCAGTGATGTTAATCATAAACTTGTCTCCTTGTAAATCATATCTGATTTTACATCTCACAATTCTGACTTTTTTTTCCTCACAATTCAGAGAAAAAAAAGCAGAATTTTGTGATGGAACTTTGCAAATTTCCAGAATAAATGTCAGAGTAGTTAGATTTAAGAATTGTTGCAATTACCTTTTTTATTTTTTTATTCCATGGAAAAAAATATAAATAAAAATACAAAATAAATTAAAATTACAAGACGTAAACTTAGAACAGTGATAAAAATCAGAAGTCAGTTTATATCTTGCAATTTCGCTTTTTTTTTCTTAGAACTGCAAAGAAAGAAAGTCAGAATTGTGAGTTTATATACTGCCATTTTTTCTAAAAATTGCAAGAAAAGTCAGATTTGTGGTATAAAAATTCGCAATTACCTTTTTTCCATGCAGAAAACTATAATAATATAATATAATATAACATAATATAATATAATATTTTTGACTTAAGTAAAATCAGTTCATTTAGATGTTACCATTTTTAGGTTATACAAAAAACATTTAGGCCTAAATTTAAGATTTATGTATGTGAATTGCATATCAAATTTCCACGCATTTCAATTCTAACTAATTAAAACCCATGCATTTCAATTATAACAAATTTAAATTAAATTAACTTAATGTCACACATGAATGAAACGGGTAAGAACCAAATTTTTTGCACTAATAAAAAAATCATGGCATAGTTTATTAACTATTCACATCTATTTGATTTGATTTAATCATATTTTCACAATGCATTTATTCAAATCTGAATTTGCATTATATGAAGTTTATTAGTTTATATTAAAACTGTGTAATGCAAATGCATGGACATTTTAAATGCAATTCAAAAACATACAATTCAAATACAGGCCTAGATATGTTTTTGAATTAATCAAAAATAGTTTTGAGTGAATCTACTATTTGAATCTACTATTTTATATAAATATATAAACCTGGTTATTGTGTAGTTAAAACACATTCAGTTTATTAGCACTATTACAGAAATCAGACCTGTTTCATTTATGTTCGACTGACAAGTATGCATTACATTAAAGGAGAGGTTCACTTCCAAAACAACAATTTACATATATTTAACTCACCCCCTTGTCATCCAAGATGTTCATGTCTTTCTGTCTTCAGTCGTAAAGAAATTATGCTTTTTGAGGAAAGCATTTCAGGATTTTTCTTCATATAATGGACTTCAATTGTGCCCCTGATTTTGAACTTCCAAAATGTAGCTTAAATGCAGCTTCAAAGGCTCTAAACGATCCCAGACGAGGAAGAAGGGTCTTATCTAGCGAAATGATCACAAAAGCACGTCAACGATGCTACGAATTAGTGATGGGTCATTCTTGAACGATTCGTTCATTTTGAACAAACCTTTAATGTGACTCCTTGGATGTGGACTTCTCCTTTAAGTTTAAACCATTTTATCCAAATGCATTGACATTTAATATGCAATTCAGATATATAAATCCTACATTTAGGTGTAAATATCAAAATATTTCTGGAGTGCATCTACTGTCTGAGCTGCAGGAATATGCAGGTGCATCAGTCTGAGGCAGTGAATCTGTTGTGACAATAAGAGCTGGAGCAGAAAATCGGGGCATTTGCTGGATGGGGCAACAGCATAAAAGATGGCTATGGGCATCAGAGGAGGAGACTGGGGCAATGGCGGAGGGGCAGCAGGACAGAGCGGGGCATTAGATGGATGAGGCGGTCACTCTGGCACTGGATGGACGGAGGGATAGAGGGCCAGTAGAGGGATGCTTGGAGGGCCGGTTGGAGGCAGAGAGGAAGACAGCAGATGGTCAGGATTACTCTGGACTAAAATACTCCCATGATTCTCTGAGGGAGAGCCGTCCAGAGAAACTCCATCTGTTAGAAATACCCATACAAGAGAGAGAGAGAGAGCGAGCGAGAGACATCCTGAGCCTCTGCTAATACTCTCTCTCTCTTTCTGTTTCTCTCTGAAATGAGCTTCTGTCCGTGCACAGACTCGGTCAGTTCAGCATCAGACGGCAAACAGCCGGCAACACTGACAAAGGCATACTACATGTGAGATTACACGTGTTCTTCGGAGGACAGAGCAAATACAAGAAAGAGACGCAGCAAAACTGTGCCTGTACTATTTATGATCTTTAGACTATAATTGTTTAGTGTCTAAACACTAAAGACGTGTTTGTGTGCGAGTTTGCATACTTCTAAAATAAGCGTTCGCACTAACAAGCTGTAAAATGATAGTAATTACGCCTGATAACCACATGTAGTGTCTAAACAAACCTGCCCTCAACTCATCAGCGGAGGCGGCTTTAAATGCACACGCTAACCTGAAAACACACTGAGGAGGATGATAGTGTTCAAAGGTTGCTCTTTTATACCTCAGGAGATTTCATTGCGTTTCTTAAGTTGTTTAACAGATTAAAAAGACAAAAATGAGTCGGTAGTTGGCATACAGTAAGACTGTAAGAGATTTAAAATGAATGTGGATCTGGTCAGAGCGTTTGCTTTGGGAAAAACCTAATGAGAAATTTTCAGTTTAGTATAAGTAATAAAGTTATCTGATTTTGTCATTTTCAAATATATAGCTTTTATTTATTTTTATTTCAGTTTTAGTAATTTTAGTACTACTACATGGTATGGCTGCACGATTTGGGAAAATTTTCATATTGCGATTATTGAGGTCAATATTGCGATACGCGATTGCGATTATAATAAATGGTATTGTGAGTCAACTTGATGGGGTTTTAAAGAAAATGCACACACAGATTAGTGATAATGCGGAAATGTGTATTTGTAACACTAGAAATGGTTTCAAAATAAATTATTTTTACCAAATGAAATAGCATTTGCATTAATGTAAACTTATTTTCTCAAAAGTATAGCTAAATTAAACAAAATAAAAACACACACATTTTCACAAAAATAAGATATTTTAAAGATTTTGCCCAAACAAACAGTCATTTATGAAGAATGTAACATATACTCTGTGTAAACTCTTTTGAAAAGGAAACTGGATATGTTTTTGGTCGATCGGATCACAAGTGGACAATGGAGACACAGTCGTTTACACCTGGCGTTTTAATCCGTCTCTTCTGTCCACTTTCGACCACTTCTGATCACATTCCTGCATTTACATACATTACAAACTCAACTAACTGGCGTCTCTCCTGTATGATTTCATGTGATTCTCTTCAGACATTAGAACTGTACATGAATTATGAGCTTCTAGAACGTTTGACCTCCTAACTGAACATCTTTTTTACAAATATAAGTAAAAACCGTATAAATAAAAATAGTCTAAACAAAAAATAGCTGTATTAAGTGCAAACAATAGTGCAGCCATAATCAAAGTAGGCTAGGCTACTCTCTCAATATTCAAAAGTGCAAATAGAGACCACTTTTTCAAGCATGATACAGAGCTATAGACAACTACACAACCTATTATAGGATACATACAAATAACAACATATATATGTTATGTAGCCTAATTTGCGCGCACTGTGGAACCGCTCTCTAAAAGCGGGTATTAAAATTGCTTTTGAAGGCGCGTGCGCGTTTTACTTTCGGTTTCGTTTTAAGGATCGTGCGAATTCTCAGCGGCGCTGAGCTGCTTTCTACAATACGAGACATTAATTTAACAAACCAATTTGAAAGTGAGGGGGACACAAACGGGATTTTGAAAAGTGGATGTGGTCAAAAGTGGACAAGCTGAAAACGTTTTACACCCCTATTTACACCTGTACTTAGCATTGTCCACTTGTGATCAGATCGACGTATGAGAAAACGCATGTTAATACTAGGTGTAAACAGGGCCTCTAATTCTTGCACAGTACCTCTCTCTGGTCAATGTCAGTAATCTCAAATCCAAAATATTGCCATATTTTTTTTTTTTTTGGCTACCAGATCAGTGTCGATCTCCTCGGCATCCATCCACGCGCACGCCACACGTGCACTGCCTATAGTGAGAGACTGTCAGATTTTTTGTTTTAATCTTTTTTGTTTGTTTGTTTGTTTGTGTTGCTAGCGGTACGGAAAATCACCAAACTGTCTCAGAAAGTAGGTGTTCTCAAGTCCACACTTATTTAATATAATCGCAACATTTTGCCGTCATATAATCGCACAGGCTGACATCGCGATTGCGATTGCGATACGATTAATCGTGCAGCACTACTACATGGCAAGACAACATCTGTAATTTTTTAATAAGTGATTTTGTTAAGTGTAAGTTAAGTTTAGGTTTTTCATTTAATATTTATATTTTATTTTATTTCAGCATTTGAGTTCAAAGTTATTTTATTTTGTTTATTTTTTTATTTTTCCATTGAATATTTTAATTTAAATTTATTTCAGTGTTATTTTATTTTTTTAAGCATAAGTTTTAAAGTTTAGGTTTTTCATTTAATATTTTTTTTATTATTGTTTTTTGTCATTTAATATTAATATTTTATTTTATTTCAAAGTTATTTCATTTTTTTTAAGTCTAAGTTCTAAAGTTAAGGTTTTTCATTTATAATATTTTTATTTTATTTCAAAGTTATTTTTAAGTGTAAGTTTTACAGTTTAGGTTTTTCATATAATATTTTTTTTTTTTTATTTCAGTATATTATTTCAAAGTTTTTTCATTTTTTTGTTTAGTTTTTATATTTATATTTTATTTGATTTCAAAGTTAATTTTTAGTTAAGTTTAGGTTTTCATTTAAATGTTATAAATTATTTTATTTCAGTGTTTTATTTCAAAGTTATGTTTTTAAGTTTAGTTTTTCATTTAATATTTATATTTTATTTCAGTACTTTATTTCAAAGTTTTTTTTTAGTTTACGTTTTAATTTAATATTTACAATTTATTTTATTCAATACTTAATTTCACTTTTTTAATGTTTTTCATTTTACATTCATATTCATTTATTTCAATGTTTAATTTCAAAATTATTTTACTCCTTTTTTTTCTAATAGTTTTAGTTTTAACTTTAACAATAACAATACTGCTATTCTTTTCACAAGAAATAAATCTAAGAACTATGAGATATCAGCAAATTCTCCATTTAATCTTATTGCTGCTTTGAAAAAAACAACTAAGCTAGACAATATATCTAAACAGCCCGACATATCAACACAGTCTGTAGCCTGAGCCGGCCTCTCTCATCAACACAAGCCAAATATTGATTGATTTGTCCACGCACTTCATTGCACAGCTAATTAAAACTTTCCCAACTACCCTAGTTCATAATGTAATTATCAGCCAATGATCTGAGCGTCTCTTTCCAAGCGTCTAACTCAGTTCTCCAGCATCTGTGGACGCGGAGCGATTTGAGCATCCAGATCGAGCCTCTCGATTGCGCTATTGAGTGCTTCCTGTCAGCTGTCCATAGAATAACCAGCGCTGTGAGCAACACAATCAGCCGTTATTGATCAGGTTTGGTTTAGTACAGTCAAGTTAATTAGCACTGTGTTCATCTGAAATAACCCAAAAGAGTATTCTGCAGTCTCTGAGTCTAACACTTTGCGTTGGTAATAGATTCGTTCTTCACAGGACTCTGGAGTATTACGACTTGGAAAATGAATTAAAACATTTGTTGTGGTTCCATCAAACTATAAAAGATGCAGTCCCTCTAAAACCAATCAAAAATGTCCTTTTACTGCACTGCGCTTTCTTATTTTAACAGATAGAAACTCTGAAACTGTTTAAAGTGACTCCATTATATTCTCCAGCACATACGGTTTTCTGTGTCAGAGTACATTATCATGATCAAGCCAAAAGAAAAAATACTTATTGCATTTAATGCAATGATTCTGAGCAAGTCAAACTTGATAAAAAGGATTTGTTTTGATTTTATGTTCACCTTAATGTACCTAGAGATACCAACAGAGTAAAAAAAAACATCAAACTTTAATCAAACATGTGTTATTGCTCTATCGAGGGCAGAATATATTGTGATAATTATTGTTAGTGTTTTATCTGCCAGTTCTAGTAGAGAAATTAAAAGCACGATGTGAGAAGCTGAAATGTTTTTCTTTCTGTCTGTCAGGTTTCTTAATAACCACACAACCCTGAACGCTGCATTACTGGTTCCGAATGCACCTTAAACTGCAATAAAGCACCCTGCGGCTGCAATTATGGATGGTTTTAATATATGCTTCAGTATTTTTCGCTCATGCGGCTACAGGAACTTAATGAGAGGGTGAAACACGTCCAGCAGTATCCTGACACCATCAGCTCCTCTCTGCTTGTTTATCATGTGTAATTCGGCAGCAGGAGCCCGGCGCACATCGCATGTGCTGGCGGAGACAAAACCTCATCTGTTCATGATAATGAGGACTGTAAGGGTGGGAGATATTACTTAAATGTTAAAGGAAGGTACAATCTGAATGATGATTATTCCAAAATTTTGGCACACATTTTCGCATGAAGAAAATACTTTTTCAGTATTTCTACTTTTTCAGTATTTCTACTTCAAAATTTATGTTACTCACCATTTATATATATATATATATATATACACATACACATACACACACACACATCTACATCATGTATATAATTTTTTTTTTTTTATATTTTATACTGCATTATATTCGTCTTGTTATTTTAATTGTATTCAAATAAAATAAAAATGTAGTTGATCGATACTATGTTTCCATTTCTGCAGTGTAAAAATAAAAATTATACAAGAAAAATAAAAAAACATTACAAAATAAAATCATTAAAATAAATAATTTTCACTTCATTGTATTTTTAATTTTTTAATATTGTGGGTTTTTTATTGCATTTGTATATTTTTTTTATTTCATTTTACTTTTATTTGTATTTAAATGAAACAAGTTATAAGTACAATTATATTTAAATTTAAATTTGTATTTTTTTCACGTGTAAATATCTAGTGAATAGATAATCTAGTGAATGAAATACTTAAATAGTGAATAATTTCTTTTCACATGTTTTGTAAAAAAAAAAAATTTTTTATTCATATATTCATATGGAATTTCTTTATGTGTAAATATCTGTTTTTCAATAAAACAAATAATTTAATTTTTTAAATTTAATTTAATTTAATTAAATTTAATTTAATTTAATTTAAATTTTTTCAATTTTTTATAAATGTAGTGAATGTAGTTTAATTCACTACATGATAATGTAGTGAATGAAATACTTTAAGAATAGTGAATAATTTCTTTTCACATGTTTTATAAATATATAAATATATACAAAACAATTTAATATTTGTTTACATTTTCATGTGGCATTTTTCATGTGTATATATCTATTCTTGAATAAAAAAAATAATTTACTGAATAATTAGTGAATAATTTCTTTTCCCATTTTACAAATATATAAATATATATATAAAAAATATTATTTTTAAAAAGTATTTTTTTTACAAATATTTAATATATTTTTGTTTATATATTTATATATTTATATGTATGCATACTTATAAAAAAAATATATGGAATTAAATTATGTGTGTAAATAACTTTTTCTTTAATCCAGTGAATCAAATAATTTACAAATATGAATTTTTTATTTTTAAATTTGGAATTTAAACTAAAAAAAATCTGATTATTAATGCCAAATGAGTATGTGAGACAAGTGCAGAAACACAATTAAAAAACAAATTGAACATTTTCAAAACATTAAAACTAATATGAACCGATACAGTAGTTTAGACTCTAAATTTTGATTAGATAAGCCACATTCAATTCTCAAAGCTATGATGTGCATCAGTTCTTTAAAATTTCCAATGTTGCTCAGCAACAATAAACAACCATCCATCCCTCCCAGTAAACAACACACTGTGTCTACACAAGAAATAAACAAATTCTACAGTACAAATCTAGTACAAATATACCTGTTTTCCTCACCAGAGAGAGAGAAAGTGACAGAACAATCAACCTTTAGTCTATATGAAACAAACTGAATTCCTCCGAAAATGACCGTATATTTAAAAGAGATGCTTTTAAGGCATTTGCTGTCAGGGCTGATAGACATGCAGAAGGGCTGTAAATTGCACTTCGGTGGGCTTTAAAATGCAGGAGTGAACACTTGTAGAAAGCCTCAATCTGATGGTAATGGTACCTGCCCTGCGACTCTGGATGTGTTTTCGACGTACGACTACAATCATTTCATCAGACATCAAGCTGGGAGAAAAAAGAAAGCTCTGTTCATAAACTACCAAGTTGCCTACACACTCTGCCCTCATCAGTAAACATCCGATTCATTATTTTACCTAAGATACTCCATTTGATAGAATATAGAACCCTTCAAAAAATGGTATACTTATAATATACTTAGCATTAATACCTAGATCTGTTTAAAAGTTTCAAAAAGTAGTAGAATGTAAAATGTGTTTTCAGGTTACTTAAAATTGTGCTAACTTTATGTTATTGCCAATCAAAAAATGTGTGGAACAGAGCAGCATGGTGCATTTATCCTCTGACTTCACAATTTCATAGTTTTATTAATGAAGCTTGATAAATGTTGATAAATGCTACGGTTCTATTTCTGCTGTGTAAAAATAAAATAAAATAAAATAAAATAAAATAATCATAAGAAAAATAAAATAAATGTTACTTATTCTTAAATATTTTTTACTTTTACTAACATTTTATTTTTTGTTATTTTTTATTTGTAAAATATTTTATATTTTATTTGTACAGTATTTAATATTTAATGTAATTGCTTGTTTATGTTGTATTCAATTAAAATAAAAAAAAAAAAAATAAATCAAATCAAATAAATTTCACTTATTTTTAAATATTTTTACTTCATTTTATCTTTTGTTATTTTATTTTATTTGTATAATATTTAATATTTTATTTCTATTAAGACAAATATTAAAAGAAAAATAAGAAATATTAAAAGAAAAATATAATTATAAAAATAAAATAATTTTCACTTATGTTTTAAATATCTTTTACTTTTATTTTATTTGTATAATATTTTATATTTTATTTCTACAATATTTAATATTTAATGTAATTGTTTGTTTATGTTGTATTCAATTAAAATAAAAAAAAATAAATAAATCAAATCAAATAAATTTCACTTATTTTTAAATATTTTTACTTCATTTTATCTTTTGTTATTTTATTTTATTTGTATAATATTTAATATTTTATTTCTATTAAGACAAATATTAAAAGAAAAATAAGAAATATTAAAAGAAAAATATAATTATAAAAATAAAATAATTTTCACTTATTTTTTAAATATCTTTTACTTTTATTTTATTTGTATAATATTTTATATTTTATTTCTACAATATTTAATATTTAATGTAATTGTTTGTTTATGTTGTATTCAATTAAAATGAAAATTAGTTGATAGATGCTGTTTCTATTTTTATTTTTTTTTTGTTATTTTAAGACAAATATTAAAAGAAAAATCTAATTATAAAAAATAAAATAAATTCATTTTCACTTATTTTTAAAATATCTTTTACTTTTATTTTATTTGTATAATATTTTAGATTTTATTTATACAATATTTAATATTTTGTGTAATATTTTGTTTCTATTTTTGTTGTGCAAAAATAAAATTTAATAAACATTAATTTAATTTAAAAAAAATTAAAAATATAATAAAATAAAACTCATTCTGTTTTACTTTTCATTATCCTATTTATTTGTATAATATTTTAAATGTTATTTTATTTGCATTCAAATAAAGTAATACTTTTATTTGAAATTTACTGATTTTATTTTTTATTCTATCATTTGTATTTAAATAAAATAAAAACATTTAGCGTCTTTATATTTTTTGACCAATTGGACTTAATCTTAAAAGAACAATCAAACACTGTCACATTAAAATTACAAATAAATTGTAAAAAAAAACATTAAAAACATAAATCCAAACTATGAATTATGTCTCAGGTGCTTGATGTGAGCAGTATCTGTGTGATGCCTGGAGTTTCTCTGCCTATGGAAGAACTCAAAATCCAGTCTTTTCATTTGGGATGCTGCCTTTGTAGGCAGAGCCCTATGTAGACAGCAGGGTTTGGATCAGAGCTGAATACTGTCAGGATCTCAGGCTGGCGAAAACACTCGCTTCCTGGCAGCGGACGAGGTGGGAACAACCCATGAGCCGCTTCTCTCTTTCTGTCACTCTGTCTTTTTATGTGCGTACTGTCATTTTCAATCATCTGAACCGCCTCCAATTTGTTTGTGTCTTTTTTTAAACGCTGCTAATCGTGAGGGTTTTTTTTCTCCTCGCGTCTCACTTTGCTGCTGTAACTACAGTGCGTTTGACCGTCTGCTCTGGTGCTAAAGTTAATTTCAGCCGCTGATTCACTTTAGCGAGAATTCCAGCCCATTACCGCGGCAAACAATGGCTGCTAACAGCGCGCGGCTCCAAAAGAACGTCTGTTTCCATGACTACGGCTGCACACCCGTGTTCTCTGAACATGCCATACACTGATGGAGCACAAATCAGTAGGTGCTGACTTCACTGTGACACCGGCTCTGGCTTTGATCTCAAAGAGAAATCATGAATTAGATCTCCTTGACATCACTGCTGTTTCTCACAGACTGAACTAAAACACTCCCGCTGAATACAGGCACAATGCAACACTCTCACACTGCACCACATATACTGTAAACTGACAACTAGTTTTTAAAACAGTATGTGCAACAGTTCGCAAAGAGAAAACTTTCAAAAAGTAGTAGAAGGAAAAAGCGTTTTCAAGTGTCTTTTGTGTGGAAAAGATTCACAGTTTTATCAACGAAGCTGCAAACGCAACGCACCTTTAGTTGACAGATACTGTGTTTCTGTTTCAGCTGTGTAAAAATAAAATAAATTAATAAAATGTAATTATACAAGACAAAAAATAAATACATTTTACAAGACAAATAAAAAATTAAAATAAAATAAAACTATACAAAACAAAAATTTAACAATAAAATAATAAAAGACAAATAAAAATAAAATAAAATATAAATTAATAGTTTTAAATAAAAAGCAAATAAACAAAAGATCGATTAGACAAATAAAATTACGAAAATAAAATAAAATAAAAAAGTAAAACTATACAAAACAAATAAAACAAAATAAAAAACTATACAAAACAAATAAAAATTGAACAATAAAATAATAAAAGACGAATAAAAATAAAATAAAATTTTTAATTGTTTTAAATAAAAAGCTAATAAACAAAAAAAACTATTATACAAATAAAATGACAAAAATAAAATAAAATAAAAAAGTAAAACTATACAAAACAAATAAAAAAAAAATAAAAACTAAAATTATGCAAGCCAAACAAAATATTAATTTTAATTGTTTTAAATAAAAAAGCAATTTAACAAAATAAAAACTACATAAACTAGATAAATTAGTAATTAAAAAAAGTATTTTTATGGAAATAGACTATTTTTAATCATATTTTTGACAGAGGCCATGTTTCCATTTCTTCTGCATAAAAATAAAATAAAATAAAATAAAATAAAATAACATAAAATAAAATAAAATAAAATAAAATAAAATAAAGGTGTAACAATTTTTGTTAGCCTGAAGTCTTATTCTTATTCTCATATGTTTCTCCTAAGAATAAGACCCCAGCTATCTGAAACAAAAATGTCTCAAACTGTGCTCAGATTGGCCAAAACAACTGCAAGTCTGCAAACAAAAGTCAAAAATCTCAACATTTATCATTAAATTTCTCTACAACAAAATAATCTTCAAGTTATACAACTCCATAGTCTTAACGTATGTTAACAACTGCATTGTTAGTGTGTTTATTAATTTTACTCCTGGGATATAAACGCAACGTTTGAGCAATAAAACTCAACCAAACGATGGTGAACGCCGCTTGTCTACTGGAGGAATGTTACACCGCTAACCGTTTACCATGAGAGCCACGTTACTGTTAAACCAGCTGATGGGAAACAGATCAATACCTGTTCTCTAAGCAGCTGTGGTTCTATGGTTCACTGCCTCAAATCAAACCTCAATTTATTTTTTACGGGTGGGCCATGGGACAGATCGGCCTGCCAATCATTTAAAATGTGTGGAACTGATATGTGCATTTATCCTTGGGCTTCACAGATTCACACCTTAAGCTGACAGAGGCTGTGTTTCTACTTTTGCTGTGTGAAAATAAAATAAAATAAAGAATAAATTACAAATAAAAAAACATACAAATAAAATAATTATATTGAAAACTAAAACAAAAATAAATAAATAAATAAATCAAGAATAAAACATATAAATAGGTCTGTTTTAAAAAATTATACAAACAAAATAAAAATAAAATGTAAAAAAATCTGAAATAAATAGTATACAAAAAAAATAATTAAAAAATAAAATAAAAATAACTAAAAATAAAATAAAAAATGTTCTCACTTTATTGTTCTTTTTTTTTATCTTAGCAGTGTTCAGTGTCTCTGTATTTTTGGACCGATCAGCTTTAGTCTGAAAAGAACAAATCAAAGGTTGCTGAAGTGTCACATCCATCAGTCCTACAGCCGTTTCGGAGCAAACACTGGACCTTCAATCACGATAAATGACCACGCTGTCTGACATCTTAAACCATCCGGTGTATGAGACTGAGACTCAACCTGCACTGTGCGCTATTGATTTCTTTGTGCTGAATGTCATGATGTGATGAATGGACATGAAATGTTACACAAACAGAGACGATTTAGACACATTTCACCAATCAACAGCGATGAGACTCTAATGCAACGCTTTTACCTCTGTGTCTCTGTCACGTATTTCAGCAAAAGATTTACTCTTTTGCACCACCTTAAAGTTTAAAACCATAAGTTTTTTAAATCTACTATTAATTTCTTAAAGTGTAAAACTTTTTAATAAGGTACAAATTACCGAGCGCACCTTTAAGCAAGTATTCCCCTATGAATATTGATTTTTTTAATCTCCTGAGACTTAACCTAGATTAAACCTCAAAGATCATTAATCATTCAACGTACCTTTCAGAACGGCTCGTGCAAGCTTAATTTAGACATACGTGAACTATATGCACATTAATTTCAATGACAGTCAGACGGAAAGTAAAACAGCGAGTGGAAGAGCGTGTGTGTGTGTTTTAAACCGACATATAGATGAATCTAGAGCTGTTTCTGTGTTAACCACTTTCATTTTCTGTCATCAAAAAACATTATGAGTCCAATTTACAACCTTTGTAATGCAATGCCCACTATGGCTTTTGTATATATACTAGAGACGAGATTAGGTTGCGATTCAACATGCATTAAATGCATGCAAACTGACTGATCCTGAAAGGATAAAAGGATGAATAACACAGCAGATTTTCCAAATATTACATATATTATACAAATAAAATATAAAATAAAATTAATAAACAAACTAAATAGAAACTAATTAAAAATAAAAAATATTATACACATGAATTTTTTAAATAAATATCATACAAATAAAATAAAATAGAATATTTTAAAATAAATAAAAAATATGAAAAAGTAACATTAAAAAATTATATATATATATATATATATATATAATACAAATAAAAAATAAAATAACTAAAAAATTAAATAGAAACTAATTAAAAATAAAAAATATTATACACATGAAATAAAATCTAAACTAAATATTATTCAAATAATTTAAAATAAAAGAATATTTTAAAATAAAATAAAAATATGAAGTATGAGCAAATAAAACAACATATAAACTAAACGAAACTAAACTAAAAAAAAATTTGCTGACTACAGCAAATATTCCAAATATTATATTTATTATACAAAAAATACAAATAAATAAAAAATTGAAACTAACTAAAAATAAAATATATTATACACATAAAATAACATTAAAAAAATAATAATAAATATATATATATATATACACAAATAAAAAATAAAATGAAACATAACAATTAAATAAAATAGAAACTAATAAAAAATAAATAAATATACAAATGAAATATTTTTTCAATTATACAAATAAAATAAAATATATTGGGTTTGTGAGTGCACGCACAGCAAAAGCTGCAAACTGACTGTACGTGAAAAACGCATGTGTGCCCGTGTAAGGATAAATAATACAGCAGGTTTTCCACTGCAGGATGAGTTGATGCCGGAGGGTCCAGAGGTTAGCGGATACGCTGAGGTAGGAATTTACACGTGTAATCCGTGTGCTGTTTTGAAGTCTTGCGTGGATTACGTGAATAAACGCCGCATGCTGCTCTTACGGATTACGCGTCGCTGGAAGCCTTTATTCACACAGGAAGTAAACAGCCATAACAATCCCTCCCACTAGAGTAAACTTTACTATACTGTATTATTTACCAGCGAGTATGTTTTCTCCTCTGTGTTCAAACATCCTGTTCACTCTGCTTTGGACAGGAACTCATTCAGCAGCAGCAACACTGAACTAAAACACTGTGTGTCCAGTCTATCTATCATCTATCCATACATTAAATTATGAAATATTTTATTTATCCTACATAAAACATTTGAAGACATAATTTTTCATGTTTGTGTAAGCTGTTGTACCATGTATGAGAGCTATGTGCATTTGAAGTCCTCAAGGCCAAGCTGACTGACTATTCAGGCCTCATGGTCTACGTGACTGCGCTTATGAATAGAGAATACAGAAGGGAGTACAGGAGATGAGAGACGCTACAGGATGAGATAGTACAGGAATAGATAATGGGTGTAAAACTCATTAAAATCCTGCCAGCTCCTTAAAGTCCTCAAATGTTTTTGCCTCTGCAACCTTGGGAACCCGGACAGTGGTAGAGGAGAAAAGTTAACTTTTGAAAAACGGACTAGCTGGTGGTTTTCAACAATGAAAGCAAGTGTTATGAAAACTAACTAACAAAAAGTAGAAAGAATGATGTATGAAAGAATGGTCTGTACAGTCACTGGACTGATAATGAAACTGTACAAAGATGCAGGTCTGGACAGAGACACATTCAGATGTTCTGTAGGCGTCTCAGCTTTGTCTTCTTGCAATGAAGTCTAATTTTGACCTCTGGAAATCTATCTATACATCTATCTATCTACAAACCCATCCATCCATTTATGGTTCCTTCCATTCATACATCCATCTATTCATCCACCAATCCATCCATCTAGTGTTGTCAAAAGACCCGGTACTTCGGTACCAAGTCGGTACTAAAAAAAATTAAATGTTACGGTACCAGGTTTTCTTAAGTACCGGTGGTACCGAGCACCCGGTCAACCCGGTTCTTGCTGCGCTATCCGGAAAGGTGCGCACTTCGCAGTTGCGTCTTCTTCATAAAAGCACAGAGACATGGCGACCGGCGGTGCTGCTGATGCGGCGGCTCTGAATCCGCTTGTTGAAAAGGAGGGAGGAAGGAGCCACGCGTGGAAATATTTTGTATTTGCGGCTGATGACAAGGGCAACATCATAGATCATCAGAAACCCATTTGCAGACGGTGTCATCGAAGTTTTCTATCAAAAGGAGGATATACATCGAACTTAATAAAACACCTCAAAGACCGACACCCAGATTTAATGAAAGCTCAAGCAGGTAAGTTTTAATTTAATCTTATATTTAGAGCTTTTGCTGTTAAAATCATACCCTAAATAAACATCGCCATTTGCTTAATCGTTAGCATAAGCGCGGCTAATGTTAATGCAAGTATTAAAATAAACTTGTTTATTAAGTGTTTAATGTTCCTATAGTGTTTATTCAAAATTATTTTTAAAAAAAGGACATGATAGTGTACTATTTTTTTACACACCTGAGGCTTTTAAATAACATGTGTAGCTAAAATATGTGTGTTAGAGAACAAATGTACAAATGTATGGTTAATGTTTATAGCCTTAAAATCGGTCAACAGAAAAGCAGTTCTAGGCTATGAAATATAGTTTGCGCAGTTTGATTAAATAAAAGTACAGTCAAATACAGTCCTGTATAGTTTGGTAAAAGATACCATTCATTAACATGACATAATATATTATCTAACATCAAGTTACAGTGAGTGAACATTAATTAATGTGTGTGAATGTTATTTTATACAAACACTTGATCGTTCATGTTTGTTCATTGTGCGTAAAATAATGTCAACAGATACAACTTTTAATTTAAAATAAATTAATACATTTTGAAATTAAGAAGAATAATTGCTATGTAACACTTGTTTAAGTCATGTTAAATGGAATGTTTTTGTAAAGTGTTTTTAATACTGCAGTTTCCGTCTGTGTAACATTGATATACACTCAATATAAGTAATCTTATCTAAATTTGTTATAAAAGCTGAGGTTTGTTATTTACTGAAAAGTTATATTATATATAAAGTTCTGTTTAGCTGGTGTCAATCTAATGTTGCATTTAGTCAGACTCAGCCCATTGTTTTACTGAAGTATATTATATTTTCCTTTTACAGCTGCAGGCTGAAGAAGACCACGAACCACCAAATCAAACTCCTAAGCAGACAACGGTTCCAGATGCTTTTCAGCAGCAGAAGTACGACAAAAACTCACCTGAGGCAAGAAAACGGAACCGAGCTGTTGCTGAATTCACATGTATGGATCAAGTGCCAATTTATACAGTGAAAAATGGGGATTCCAGCAAATGCTTCATCACCTCAACCTAAAATACCAGCTTCCAATTTAAAACTTTGTTTTATTTTTGTTTGTTATTAATAAAAATAGTGTGTTGTTCAATTCATGTTTTTGTGTTTTGATTTGGTACCGAAATTGGTACCGAGAACCGTGGATTTTCACTGGTATTGGTACCGAATACTGAAATTTTGGTACTGTGACAACACTACATCCATCCATTTACCATCTATCCATTCACCCATCCATTTATCCTTCCATTCATCCATCATCTATCCTTCCTTCCTTCCATCCATCCATCCACCTACCATCTATCCATCCATCCATCCATCTATCTATCATTCTATCATCTATCCATCCACCCATCCATTTATCTTTTCCTTCCTTCCATCCATCCATCCATCCATCCATCCATCATTCTATCATCTATTCATCCACCCATCCATTTATCTTTCCTTCTTTCCATCCATCCATCATCATCTATCATCATTCTATCATATCCTATCATCCATCCATTCATCCATCCATCCATCCCATCCTTCTATCATCCATCCATCCATCATCATTCATCCCATCCATCTATCCATCTATCATCTATCATCTATCCATCATATCATATCTCATCTTATCATCATATATCCATCTCATCCATATATCCTATATCATCTATCTATCCATCCATCCATCTATCATCTATCCATCATCCATCTATCATCTATCCATCCCCATCCATCCATCCATCATCTATCCATCCATCCATCCATCCATCTATCATTCTATCATCTATCCATCCACCCATCCATTTATCTTTTCCTTCCTTCCATCCATCCATCCATCATCCATCTATCCATCCACCCATCCATTTATCTTTCCTTCCTTCCATCCATCCATCATCCATCTATCCATCATTCTATCATTCTATCATCTATCCATGCATCCTTTCTATCATCTATCCATCCACCCATCCATTTATCATTTCTTCCATCCATCCATCCATCCATCTATCCATCCATTCATCCATCTATCCTTCTATCTATCATCTATCCTTCTATCCATCCATCTATCCATCCATCCATCATCTATCCTTCCTTCCTTCCATCTATCTATCTATCTATCTATCATCCATCCATCTATCTATCATCTATCTATCTATCCATCCATCCACCTACCATCTATCCATCCATCATTCATCTATCTATCCATCTGTCCGTCTATCTATCTATACATCCATCCATCCATCCATCCATCATCTTTCTAGCCTTCCTTTGCATTCATACATCCATCTAGGTATCTATCCATCATTCCATCATTCATCCATCCATCCACATCTATCCATTTTTCTTTTTTTTTTTCGTAAGATTTATTTTTTGGCATTTTGCTTTTATTACGGACAGGACAGATCAGAAAGGACAGGAAGTGAAGTGGCAGAGAGATGGGGGGCGGGATCGGGAAAGGTCATCAAGTCGGGACTCAAACACAGGACGCCCGGAGCACAACAGCGCCACATGTCGGCGCGCTGGCCACAAGGCTATCGGCGCCGACCACAAGGCTATCGGCGCCGACCACATCTATCCATTTTTCATCCATCTATCCATCTATCCATCATTCAACTATTTATCCATCCATCTATCTGAATCTAAAAGCTGAATTTAAAATGCAGATATGAAGCAAACATGTACTATCTCTCAGTCTCTTTCAGTGACGCATGGGGTTTTTGACACTTTAGTGTAAATCAGCCTGTGGCACCTCATCAATTACACCTTTTAATTGGTCCCTGTGAAATCCGTCTGCCTGCGGTCGCTACCCACTGATGGGCTTTAAATCAATACTGAGACAGTCAAACATCATCAGGCTCGTGTCCTCGGTCAGAGCGATCTCCTGCAGGATCCGAGCGAACAACAGCTTCATGACCATTGATGTTTGTCATTGATCCTCGTCTCTTTGTGTGATCACGTATCTGATACAGTATTTGTGTCACTGATTGAAATCAGCCCTCCTGGCGGCTCTCCAGCAGGTCAATAGTGTGAATCCAAGCGCTCTGGAAATCGCTGGCTGTGTATATTGTGCATGATGTAAGTATTTTGCTCCGAAACTGGCAGTGTTTTCTTGTAAGCATCTGTGCTTCTGTTCTCAACAATGCCAGTATGAATCTCCATCTGTGAACTGAACATATTTCAGGCCTATAGGCATTGTATGCTCGCTTATCATTAAATAAACCAACACTCAAACTTTACACAGTAATATTTAATGTCTCAATTAGCTCTCCCAGACAGCAATGAGATCAAATGGAAAATATCCTACTTCTCAGATCTTTCTCCTGAGAAAAACATCCAAGTAATCTCCTCTAGATTTTCATAAGACATCTCAACAATGTCTCAAACTCTCAGACTTGATACCAAAGTCTGGATCAAATTCTCAATAAGATTGCAAACATTTCTCTGAAATTATCTGAGCTGCAATCCACATTAATATTCAATATATTTTAGGGAAGACATGTGAGACAAAGCTGATAATTCAAACAAACATATCTGGGAACAGAGCTGAGATATTAAAAAGCAACCTCTGAGCAACATTAATGTCACAAAAACAATCTCTCATTTTCTCTAAATTTTCAGAAGATGTCTCAACAATAGGGATGCACCGAATATTCGGCCACCGAAAATTTGAAAGATTTTTATCACCGAAACAACACGGCCGAAACAGTATGTTGTGATGATGCAGACAGAAACCACGGCCTGCACGTGCTTGTCTGAAGCAACATGTCTGCGGTGTGAGGTTGAGACGGACCACGGAGTGAAAACAATGAAAAGTACACTCTAGGGGCCGTTCACATATCGCGCCTAAAAACGCATGGAAAACGCTAGGCGCCGATTTCTCCTCCTTTCCAAAGCGCTCTGTAGCTTGCGCTCCCGTGGCGTCTGCCGTTGCTAAGCAACCATGACCCGCACTCTCAATGAAGATGCGGAAGTTTCATCAAAGGACAATTTCCAGCACTAAAAATCACTTGCTGTAGCTCTGCTACTAAATTTATTTAAAAATGAACAGCTATGATCAGCTGTTTCTCCATCTTGGCTGAGCTTTCAATGTTGTTACGGGAAAGGATTAAGCTAATTGGTTGAATCTTGTCACGTGACCCGTGGTGCGCTTGCAGCATTCGGAGACGTTTTCATCTCGATGCGTGAAAAAAACGAGCGCGTCGCACCGCGTGCACGTCGCTTCCGTTATGAGCGCGGCTGCCGAGCGTCTACATTTGAAATAATGAACTTGAGCGCGCAAAAGACGCGATATGTGAACATCCCCTTAGGCTACTATATATGTGACTATCAGATTGTAGCCATATTTCTGCTAGATATTTTTTAAATGACAAAAATTTTAATTTATGCACTGGCTCTATTTAAATACACTCTCTCAAATCTTTCCCAAATGTCAGGCAGAGGACAAGCTCAACCTCAACGATTTATTCTTTGAAACTTTAATATTAATTTATGCAATTGCAATGCCTTGATTTTAGTAAGGTTAGTACACAGTCATAGCCACAAATGCAATGGTACTAATAATTGGCATAATTTCTTTCGGTGTTTCGGTTTTCGGCCTTGGTTTCCTCTTTTTTGGTTTTCGGTTTCGGCCAAGAATTTTCATTTCGGTACATCCCTACTCAACAATGTCTCAAACTGTGCTCCAAAGCTATTACGTCTCAATTGACAAACTCAGCTCAACTGATACTTCAAGAAAGCATATCTGGAAAATCTTTCAAGACATAAATGAGCATTCTTATGACTCATTGTGACTAATTGCAAACTTTACCAACACAAAATAATCTTTTTAACATCTCAATTAATTCCTACATCACTGGAGAACCCTCTAGATTTTCAGAAGACATCTTAACAATGTCTCAAACTGTGCTCCAAAGCTATCAAATGTCTGAGATCTCAAAAAAACATAAGACAAAGCTACTACAGGTAAGTATATCTGGGAAGTAATATGAGATATGAAAGAGCAACCTCTGAGCAATAAAAACCTTCCTCTGGGCATTGCATGGTCAGTGATTCGTCACTAAACAAGCCAAATTTAAAAGCACATGACAAACGGAGCCTAAGGGCAACGGCCTGAGCGTCACGAAGAGTTTTAGCGCAGTAGCGTGTATCGGAGGCCCCTCCTGCATGAAGACCGCTCAAACAGGGAGCCCGTTGTTTCAGGGAAACTCTTCTGCAGTGATGCATTCACATGCTAATAAACTGGAACAAAGCACACAAGCCGTGTCTGGCTCCAGAGCCTTCACTAGGACGACCATCGCTAGGAAACCGGCTCTAGAACAGAATGCCTGGCATGGTTGAGGGTACGAGGAGAATGCCACAGGATTTACAGCGGCCAGTTTCAGGACGACATTAAGTGATAAGCCACTTGAGGCTGTTTACCATGGTAAAATAACTGTAATAGTGGCTAACTGCTTTCATAAATGCATCTAAAAAGTAAATATGTGATGAAATGGACAATTCAAGCTTGAAGAAAACAACTTTTCACCACATCAGCTGATGCTCGTCTAATGGAAGTGCACCTGAGACCAAATCAGTGATGTGAGACAAACGCTGGAATGGACAGAGACAGAGAAACGGCCAGGAAACAGCAGGAAATAGGATGAGCTACGTTACATCACTTCCTGTAGCCCGTATACGCACTTTCTGGTGCTGGTTTTTTAATGCAACAAGATTTAATGTGATCACTTTAACATTTAATGCAAAAGCTGTGAATAAATATTAAATGAAAATGAACTTAATTCAGATAAAATTGAATATTCTGAGAAAAAGCAAACCGGATAAAGTGAAATAATGAATAATGAATCAACTCAACTGTAAAAAAGAGATTAAGCTCACCAACACTCAAAGAAAATATGAAAAAATATTTTTTTACTGTTCAGCAGGTGAAAATGATGCATCTGACCACTTAATAAAGTAAAAGCAAAGAAACATTTAAGTCAGCAGAGCAAAAAAACAATATTATCTCCACTTTCTACTTTCACAAGTGCACCGAAAGATCAAATCCACTTCTGAACATCACGCAGCAGCACCAGACGTCTGTATCAGGTGCAACGCTGAGACTTAATATTAGCTTATCTGCAAACAGCGCTCGATCTCACTCTCTTTCTCTGTACGCAACGCACACAGACTATCAAAGAACTCAGTCTTATGCTAATGTGTAATTAATTCCTGCAGCAGTATTTAAATCAGGATTAATTATAATTGAGCTCATTTTCATCGAGTGAGGCCGTGTAATCATTTGAAGGGGAGTCGGGCTTTTATCACACTTTTCTCTGAGTCGTATTTAGAATCCGTAATATCAGGTTTCACGCTCCGGTCGTGTGCTGTAAAGTCTTAAAGTCAGAGCTCAGGGAACGACGGCTTTTTGTATGTAATTGTTTAACCGGCGTGTTTGAGAGACTCGCTCATTAACGGACTAATACATGCACGGTCGCTACGTCTCAGAGAGACGCTTTCTTGCTTACAAATCACATTAAAAAGAAAGGGTGTGCTGTAAAAAATAGAGGAAATATCTAGCTATTCCTGGACGGATGTGAGCTGGGAATAGAACGAGACGGGTTATGGGGACAAAAATACATCCATCACTGTCTGTTTTTATCGTAGAGGGAAACACATGTGCTGGAGTTATGAAGGCGACTTTGTGACAGCGAGAATTGCAATAAAAGTCCAGTGAAACAAACAGAAAAATCAGTGCGATGTCGCCTCCTCTGAGATCTGCTGCACTTCTGTCTGTGTTAGATCTGCCTCTAAACACTGATGGGATGGGTTTCAGTCTATTGAGAATGAGAGCAGTTTGTCACTGATGTTTAGTCTGATGTGGCCGCTGAGAAAACAGCATTAATTATATATGATGGACAGTCTGAGGAAGACAGATGAAGATAAAGAGTTGTCATTAACAGCGTCATACAGCTTTAGTAAGAAAGCAGTGGTAAAGGATGAACAACAAGAGCAAAAACACTGATAGAGAGAGATTTACACAATTTAGAACCAGATAGGTATATTAAAATATAGCTATTTATAAGATTTATTACATATATACACACTACCGTTCAAAAGTTTGCATGCATTAAAAGCATTAAGTTGAATAAAAGTGACTGTAAAGACATTTATAATGTTACGAAAAAACAATATAAAAATATTAATGCTGTTCTTTTGAACTTTCTATTCATCAAAAAATCCTGAAAAATAAAATGCATTACTATGAAGCAACAAACCTGTTTTCAACATTAATAATTAGAAATAGGAAATGTTTCTTTAGCAGCAAAGCATATTAGAATGATTTCTGAAAAATCATGTGACATTGAAGACTGGAGTAATGATGCTGAAATTACAGCTTTGATCACAGGAATAAATTACATTTTAAAACATATTCACATAGAAAACAGCTATTTTGATTTATAATAATATTTCACAATTTTACAGATTTTACAGTATCTTTGATCAAATAAATGCAGCCTTGGTGAGCATAAATCACTTTTCTAACATTAAAAAATCTTACGACCACAAACTTTTGAACACTTACAGTATGTACATAGTCAGATGCAGTGATTAGCTTATTGTATAAACAAATGAAAGTCAAATTAATAAAGACAATATGAAGATATAAAGACGGACAAATAGAGACGGAGAGAAAGCAAAAGCGGTAGATCAATGTGAGCGCTGTCTGACTGATACGTCAAATCCAAAACTTATCCATAATCTATAAATCTATAAAATCACTGCCCACTAATCTGCTCAGCTGAGCCTGTTTTAGTGGAAGATTTGGCCCAAATACACAGAGGAGCACTTCACTGTTCGACAAACTATCATCTTTATCTTACACACATACACACACGTGTCCACTAAAGCCTCTCCAATAGCCTGAATCTACTTAAAAAACCCTTTCTGTATAGGATCACACTAATGGGTCACACAGAGATCAGTGACACTAATATCTGCTCTGTGTGTGTGTCATTAGTCCTTTCATTATCTCCTTAATGATCTCGGCTCTTGCGGTCAATTTCGGTTCAATTGTAGGGCTGGAATGTCAACGTGACAAAGAGGTGTTGTGAATTTGATTGCAAACGGCCCTCACGAGGCGCAACGCGTTAACGTGTGCATTTCAAGGCAGAAACAGGAAAGAATTATCTGGTAAAACGGTTGGTTTGAGATGCTTCATGTCCTACAGATGGGTTCCCCGAGCATATGAAGACAAATGACCTACAACAAACAGCCTTTTTGTGTGCTTTCACTGTGTTTAAAGCTCTATTCACAGTTAGTGTGTCTAATACTTTATTTCCTAGACGTAAATGTTCTGTTTGCAATTTTAAATGAATCATATGATGTAAAAACTGATACTCTTAGTTGGTACGTCAGATGTGTTTTTCAGTGAATCTTTCTGTATTACATACAAATTACTGTCTTTATGACTGAGTCATCGAATCATTCATTCAAATGATTCATTGAAAAAAAATTGATATACTCAGGAACAAGACTGTGCCTGTATGTCTTAGTTTATGAGTGAATCATTAAATCACTCACTTGCATGATTTGTTCTAAGACACTGATTGATTCAGCGAGTAAACAAATAACTCATTATGAGTGAGTGAGTGAGTGACTGAGTGAGTGAATTAGTCATTCATCCACCAGACACATGAAACACACTGATTCAATCAGGAATGAATCTAAATGACTATTATTATGAGTCAATGAATCATTCATTCAATTGATTTGTTCAAACACACTGATTCATTTAGGATTGCAACAAGTGGCTATCATTATGAATGAGTCAATGAATGAATGAATTCATTCAGTTGATTTGAATGCAACAAGTGACTGTCCTTATGAGTGAGTCAGCGAATCAACTGGTTTGTTCAAAACCATCCATTAATTCAGGACTGCAACAAGTGGCTATCATTACAAGTGAGTCAGTAAATCATTCATTCAACTGATTTACTCAAAATCACTGATTCATTCAAGATTGCAACAAGTGGCTATCATTGCAAGTGAGTCAGCAAATCATTCGTTTAACTGATTTGTTCAAACACATTGATTCATTCAGGAACTAAACAAGTGATTGTCATTATAAATGATACATTGAATCTTCCATTCAACCTGTTCATTCAAACACACTGATTCATTCAGAAACGCAGTTACTGTCATTACAAGTGAATAAATGATTCATTCATTCAGCTGATCTGATCAAACACACTGCTTCATTCAGAAACGAAACATGTGACTATTATTACAAATGTTCAATAAAGCATTGAATCAACCAATTTGTTGATTCAACATACCAATTAATTTATGAATGCAACAAGTGACTGTCTTTATAAGTGAGTCAGTGACTCATTCTTTGAATCAATTTGTTCAAACACACTGGTTCATTCAGGAATGAAACAAGTGACTATCATTATGAGCAATTCAACGAATCATTCATTCAACCGACTCGTTTGAAGATGCAAATTGATTCACAAATGCAACAAGTGACTGTCATTACTAGTGATTCATTTAATCATTCATTCAATTGTTTTGTTCAAACACATTGGTTAAATTCAGAACAACAAGTGGCAATCATTAAACAATTAATCATTCACTAAAATGATTAATAAGACACTGATTAATTCCAGACTGTCATTATGAGCAAGTCAATGATTCAATAATTGATACAACCAATTCATACATTTATATGGATAGTGAAAATTGAGTTAGTTTTTGAGCTAGTTTTTGGCGCAAGAAATCTAATATAATAAGTGGACTAGACTTCAGGAGGAAAAAATAAAGATCTTCAAATGTGTACATTACGGCTCTCTAAAATATCCTTTCCATTGATAACGCATACAGTCATACTGGTGGCCATAAGTAACATCACTCCGGCTTTTCTTTCTAATTCAAGCTGAAATGAATTTCAGATATTCTATCATGCAGCCATAAAGCCTCAGCTGCAATCTCTAAACGTCTTCAGTAAGAAATGAGCCATCCGGTTCCTGCAAGCCCCTCCATCCGCTCTTCCTGTGTCAGAATGAACAGATTGAAGAGGGAGCGACATATCTGACAGGACAGATGATCTTCTGCTGTTCAAGAATTCCATATGGTGGAGAGAAACGAGAGGTATGAATCTGTCTCTGCGTAAATCAAGAGGTTATTCAGATAGAAAGCTCCAACCTGCAGTGCTGGCAGATGTTTAGAGATGTTCTGACTCCACCAGAACACACAAACAGGTGGAGACAGTCAATTTGTACAGTACAAATGAGTGTTATTTATTTTATTTATTTTTTTGTTAATATTTTAAGTTTGACTTTATTTTTAGATTTTGTTTTCATTGTATTTGTAGTTTTTTAAATTACATTTTTAATTTTAATTAAATTTTTTTGTAAACATGCATATCATTATGTTTTTTAGTTTTAGTTTAATTTTAGTTATTTTCAGAAGCGATTCAAACAGTGTCTCAAACTGTGCCAAGACCAAAATCAACAATCAAAAGTTAGAGATCTTAATATAAACTCAAACATTTCTCATCCAAGAAATACCTGACATAAAACACAATTCCTGAGCTGTAAGAGCGCAACACTTTCCTCTGAGTAGACATGACTCCTACACACACCAGAACAAAAGAGCATTCTTCTCCAAAGCAACAACAACACAAATGAACAGACGTGTGTCCACCTGCACTAACGATCTATTTAAATCAGTAATGTCTATTGATTAGACTGTAACACAGTTTTTATGTTAACTGCACACAGCAAGCGCTCTCTGTGGCCAGATATTGATTCCCTGTGATATAGAGATAAGGTGTAAATACTACAGCAAGACAAGATGGGAAGAAAATGAGTCTATTCTTTGCTCAAGAGTAGCCATACATCTCCTGTTATTTTAAAGTGCACAGAATCACATACAACAGACACACAATACTGATTCATCAAACGTATTTTTAAGAATATACAAGATAAACACATTCAAATGACACTAATGGGGAATATTTCCATCTAAAAATTTATTGGAACCAACAGCTGAAATGGCTTCAAAAAAACTCTAGAATAGAACTACATGTTTAGGTAGCAGTGTTCTTTCAAAACAACAATGTAAACTGTAAAATGCCTGTAAAAACTATATTTTAAACTACTTTACAGTTCATACAAGATCTGACAAAAACAGGAAGTTTTATAAAATAATAAACCTCACATTTCAGCCTAATAAATGATTAGAATTTTTATAAATATAGTCTGAACAAAAACAGCAAATGGGCTGAATGAAAATTCCAATTTGGTATTTTGGAACTGGAATTTATGCAGGAAAAAATCATTTACATTTTGTTCAAAATATGTAAAAATCTAGTAAACACCAGTATTTTCACATAGAACACATTCATCTGTTTAAATCAAATCAAAAACAGAGTTAAACACTGTGTTAGCGTGCTGTTATTTGTTAGCGTGCTGTTAAAGTAGCTTTCACAGTTCAGATAATACAACTTTTGACAAAACAAGAAGTTTTACAAAATAATAGAGCTCACATTTCTCTTTGTGAGCGCTTTATTCTACTCTTTTCCCTTCTGAGATATTTGCAAAGGGAAAAAAAAAAAAAAGACTCTTATTTTGTTCAGAATATGTAAAAAATCTAGTAAACATCAACTTTTTTTGCACATTTTGTTGAGAATATGCGAAAACCTAGTTGTCTTTTATGCTAAAGTCATCTTTTGCTCCCGCAGAGAGGCAATATCCAATATAACAAAACCACAGGAAAAAATTGGACATTAATGATGGTTGCAAGAGAAAATGAGAAACTGAGAGAATGAGATAGAGAGGACCTTCTTTGTTGTGAATTACTGGACTGTGGTGCTGCCAGTATTACAGACACACACACACACCTCTGACCTATTGATTTATATCAGCCTCTGCAATCACACCCACAGAATGGCTCATGACACCCGCTCTACAAACAATATCTGGAGTGTGTGTGTGTTTTCTATAAAGATGAATATTTCATTTAAAATATCAGTATTTGCACAGGTTATTTTCACTAGTTTAAATCAAATCTAAAATATAATTAAATACAGTGTAAACAGATCTTAAAGCTTACTTTTTAATTTCTGCGCCACTATCATCACCTAATGGAATTGCAAAAATGATAATAGTTTTCAAACAGGTTTCCTGATCTGCTCACCAGTTGGACAAAGAGGTAGCTGGGTCAATGCTGCTGCTGAAACGCTTCTAGAAGGACTTAGTCTACAAATGTATTATTATTTATCTCTGCATATTAAGCTGAAAAATTGCACACGGTCATGTTTCGAATGTTTAAATAAAGCTTCCATCGGATAGCATGCTTAATCCTCTGGAATTACAAAAAATCGTTTGAATTTCATAAGATGAGTGACGTCACGGACAGATGTCAAGAAAAGACGTCTTGGACATTTGTCTCTAAGAACAAACACTGCTTCACTATTATGAGATATATTTTTAAAGACTGAAGGATGGACAAACCCAAAATATAAGTACAGAACTAACATCCATGGAATCTTTCCTTCACACAAAATAGGGATGTCACAACACTCAATATAATATCGGACCGTTTGGTACGACATCCACGGTTCAATACGTGCTTGTGAATTGCGTTTTTTCGGTTTTGCATTTAATTAATTTCCTTGTTTTTTTTTCTTTTGAAATTTGCTGTACATGTGCCCATGATTTCACGTGTCTGATGTGGCTTCTGATCATAGAATAAGGCAGACAATATATTTTACACTGTATGTTGATTAGCAATGGCTTACAAATATACTTAATCATTATGAAAATACCCGAGGTGGCTTGAAGAACACAGATAAACCATATAATATTGCAGACGAGTGTTTACTGTCCTTACATTGCATCATTTAAAACGTTTAACGTTATATCTTGTTTTTATTCAGTTACAGCAATAGAGATTTCCTGGCTGGAACGACATCAGTGTTATTTCTTTGACACATATGTGGATTTTCTGCACGAGGACGCCCTCTGGCGTCCAGTATGAATGAAACCCATTCTATTTTGCGTAAAAATTGGAAAAATAATATCATCTTTCTCAAAAGACATATTAAGCAGACATATAATAATTCTTTTTCCTGTGTACAGAAGTTTACAGGAGTATTTTGTTGTTAATTAGATGCAAAAAAAAAACCACACTGATGTGGCAAGCTATCAGAACCGAACCAAACCAAAAACCGTGGTAAAAATCGAGGTACATATTGAACCATGGACTAACTGTATTGTTGCATCCCTAACACAAAACGTTAAATAATTAAAAAAGGTTATTCCGATTTTTAAAATATTCTTCACACTAAAAAAAAATGTTTTTTGTTCACTGGAAGTTTCTTTTGGGAACCCAAAATGGTTCTTCTACAGCATCACTGCAAAAAAAAAAAACCTTCTGAAACCTTTATTTTTAAGCGAGTAAAAGCTCTTTCCCCAGGACAGACTATACTTTGACTTGAAATAGACTCAAATCTCTGTCGACTTGAACAATTTAGTCTGAGACCAGGTTGTGTACCTGGAGGACCAGCTCTTGGAGAGAGATAAAAGTACAAAGGAAGAAGTAGAAGAAAAAGAATAAAGCATTTTCTTCCTCTCAAATCACTGAATATCTGCTGCTTTGAACAGCGCAGTGAGTCTCTGATCGGCCCAGTTCCTGAAAGAACATTCTTCTTTAAAAGACGCTATTGAATAGAGAAGTGTTTTAGAGAGGATATCATCTCCAGAGAGAGCTACTCCACTTGAAAGTCAGTTCATTTAGAGCCATTTCATTGTGAAACTCAGCTCTAGACAGAGTAAGGCTGTGCCACTACTATTATTAATGACTTTATTGTCCAAAAATGGGTACAACTTTCATTTAAGGGTCAAACTGACCTACATTGGTACGTCTACTGCCTTTTTCTTAAACCCTTGTGAGGGTAAAATGAGTCCATCATAGTCTTTGACAAATTACAATAATAGTTCTCTGTTTTTTATCTGACTGTTTAGTGTTTTCAGAGTGCTAATTTTTGGCTAATTGCACTGAAGCCAATGCGGGTCAATGGGAGCATCAATACAACAGTACAAAATTCGTACAGCCTTTCAAAAACACACCTATCTGTCGAAACTTTGCATGCACATTCATGACCCTAAGTGAGAAATATGCACCAAATCTCAAGAAGAAATAATCAGTTGAACCAATATGTCAAGCAGTTTGAAAATCGAGTGTGGGTCAAACTGACTCCAACACAACAGGAGGGTTAAAAACTAATAGTTATATCTTATTACTTTGCTGTCTTAATGCTTTTAGTAATGTTTTTTTCCCGTCTGTCTTTTTTGGGTCACGACCCACCAGTTGAGAAGAAGCAGTAATCTAGCCAGTGGTGTTTTAGCAGGAATCTGGTGAGATGTGTTGTGGTTAGCCCTCTAGCCCACTTCTGACCTCATGTCTAGTGAAGGTGACTCTCCATCTCGCTCAAAAATCTCATATCATTTATTCATTCCTCGTCCCTAAACCCAAGGATGGCAGTTGTCCCATCCCGTCTCTTTCTCTCTCAGGCACTTTGCTAGCAGTCCCAATGGTCGTTTAATTTTTGAGTGGATATTTTTAGCTGAAGATAATCGAGGTGGAAACTTCCATCTGTCCTCTGCACATTCCAGCTGCTCCGCTTTTCAGCGGGAAAAAGCAAATCAAGGGAAAAAGTACTCATGTTGGCATCAGCATCATCATTTTGACCCTCACTTCTTTAAACACAGAAGTGGAAGGGGCAAATTCACAACATGATTTTTTTAAACACGTGACTATACTTGCAGTTTCATTTAGTGCTAAAGTGACTAAAGAAAGAAACCACAGGATTATGTTGACGAGATCATTGCATATTTAATCAAGACGCTCTAACGGGTGTCGTTATTGTTTACTAGAACTACAACGAATAAAAAATAAATAAAATAAAATTAAATATTTGATTACAAAATTAAACTTAAAAATCTATCTAGAAAAAAACAGTACTAAAATTACAAAAAAATAAATAAATAAATCTAAATAAATTAACTCAAATATAAATAATAGTAAAAGTAATTATAATAAATTTTTAGAAGTTAAATTTTTTAATAATAAAAATGAAAATTGCACATAAGAAAATTAGAATTGAAAATGCACATATTAAGCTTTTAAGCTTTACTTATCATCAAAAGTTTTTGAACAGTAAGATCTTCTGATCACCAAGCCTGCATTTATTTGATCCAAACATGTTGAAATCTTTTTACTATTTAAAATAACTGTTTTCTATTTGAATATATTTTAAAAATTAATTCCTGTGAATTTTTAGCATCATTACTCCAGTCACATGATTATTCTGATTTGCTGCTCAACAAAACATTTATTATTATTATTATTATTATTATGTTGAAAACAGCTAAAGTAGATTATTTTCAGGTTACTTTGATGAAAAAAATGTTCAGAAGAGCAGCATTTATTTATTATAAATGTCTTAATCATCACTTCTGATCAATTTAAAGCATCCTTGCTAAATAAAAGTATTAAATTTCTTCCACCCCCCCAAAAATCATATATTATAATACTTAATAAATGCTGATCTTTGGAATCCTGAAAAAAATGTACTCAACTGTTTTAAATAATGATAATAATAATCATAAATGTTTCTTGAACAGCAAATCAGAATATTTGAATGATTTCTGAAGGATCATGTGACACTTAAGACTGGAGTAATGATGCTGAAAATTCAGCTTTGATCACAGGAATAAATTACATTTTAAAATATATTCAAATAGAAAACAGTTATTTTAAATAATAAAAATATTTTTACTGTTTTTGCTATACTATGGATCAAATAAATGCAGGCTTGGTGAGCAGAAGTGACTTTAAAAAAAAAGAATAAAAATCTTACTGTTCAAAAGCTTTTGACTGGTAGCGTAAATTACCAAAATAATTTACATGACTTTTCCAGGACTGGAAAATTGCTAAAAATATGAAATTATTAAATAAAGAAAAAAATACTAACAGATTTTATAAAACCAGATATTAAATTCAAAACAGCCAAAATTATTGCGAAAAAATCACCCTAATTCAACTTTGTTCCTACATCCCTAAGAAAACGATCTGCAAACTTTATATAAGAAATCCATTTTTATGTTAATTTGGTTTGGTTTGATTTCCAAGCGAAGCTGCATACAGCGCAGGGTCAAAAAGTGCAGCACCACTTCGGATGAACTTTAATTGGCAGAATTGATCTGTTCGCTGGTGTGGTTCCTGAACCCTGAGGCAGAGCGATACAATGATTAGAACTCAAGCGCAGAGAAACCTCCATCCCTCTCTCTCTCCTTCAAAACACTGTAACAAATCATTCATTTCAGCTCAGCCTCTGATGACGACTTGGTCAGTGGCAGTACATAACTCTGTCTCCATCGATCTGTCTACTTTTCTTTTTAAAGTTCAGGCTAACATGCCCATTTTTCCTCACATGCCCTCGAGGTGCCTCTGCGTGGCCCTTCGTGCTGCCTGGCCATTTCCTAATGGCAGAAAATGCAAAATTAATGACCGAAGATCCGGCGATCATGTGCAGGGACGTGTCTCTAAACTGACAGTGACAGCGGCACAGGAAATGCAGCGGACTCTGGAAGACGCCCCAGTTTCCGACAACAACATTCATAACGCCGTTAACAGGCCTCTGTGGGACAAAAACACAGGGTTTCAACCGCTGGCTCTCATGACACTTTACAACCACATTTAAAGCGAATCTCACTCAGCGAGACGTTTCTGAACAGAACTAAACACCTGGAGATGCTCTGTAAATGGATCCTGCGCTGGAGATAACAACATTGCATATTTGTTCAGTGAAGTCTCTACAAGGACGTACCAGCAAATGCTATCACAAACATGCATGTATTAATGAGATGTGTCTGAATAGATGTCCACATCCAGGGCTGTTATCTCATCGGCTTAACGTCAACATGCTTTACAAAGAGACGGAGAGAGAAACTCTGTTACGTGGAGATTGAATTAGGCCAATGCCAAAGTATACGGCACAAAAAAAGTTGTAATTTCACTTTTGCAAGACTAAGCATTATCACGAGGGTGACGCTTACTATAATTGAAACTAACACCATAAAAAAATGTTCATTACTTGACTTAAAATAAATTTGACCTGAAATGAAACAAAATATTAAAAACATTTTCTTCCGCTAGTTGCCCAAGCAATTTTTATTTACTTTAACTTTATGCACTAAAATGACTAAAACTACAACTGAAATAAAAAAAAAAACGTAATTAAAATATTTAAAAAAAAAAACTAAAAAATTACATAAATAATGAATAAAAATACTTAAAACTTTCAATTTTAAAAAAAGAAAAATAAAGCTATTTGTTAATATTATGAAAGATTTAACAACCTCAATGACACTAAAATAACACTGATCAGCACTCATATTGGTGATGAAAATAATCATGGGGCAATAAAAGCAAATCAATACTGTCAATACACACTCCCCGGCAATTATATGTGAAGCGTTTATATTTATCATCACTCTCTCTTGAAGTCTACTGTGCAATAGTATTATATAAAACAATATTTTGCTTTAATAGCATGTATTTTGTTGCAGTATGCAACTTTCTGGAAGTTCAAAAATATTAACTATACAGTATGTATAAACAATACAATCCAAAGAGTTTGGGAAACATATTCAACAACAAAATCAGTGTTAAAAAATTTCAACCAAATTCGGCTATGTTCCTATCCTTGAGAAAACAGTCTGTAAAGTTTATTTAAAAAATCTATTTTAATTCAGTTTGGTTTGATTTTTACAGGAAGTTGCATTGTGCACAAATTATTGTGCGTAAATGAACTTTAATGCCAAATTTACACTGCAAAAGTGGTACAGAAGCACTTCAGAAAGAGTCATTTAAGTGTCTTATTGGCATAAATGTATTTCCACAGCAATTACACTACCAGTCAAAAGTTTTTGGACAGTAATATTTTTAATGTTTTTTTTAAATAAGTTTTTCTGCTCACAAAGCCTGCATTTATTTGATCCAAAATACAGCAAAAACCATAATATTGTGAAATATTTTTACTCTTTACAATAGCTGCTTTCTATGTGAATATATGTTTAAATGTAATTTATTCCTGTGATCAAAGCTAAATTTTCAGCATCATTACTCCAGTCTTCAGTGTCATATGATCCGTCAGAAATGATTCCAATATGCTGATTTGCTGTTCAAGAAACATTTATTATTATTATTATTATTATTATCATCAATGCTTAAAACAGTTAAGTACATTTTTTTCTTTGGATTCTTTGATGAATAGAAATGTCCATACACTATACCATTTAAAAACCTGGAGTCAGTATCATTTCTTTTCTTTTTTTTGGAGAAAAAGAAATTTTAAAAATGAATACTTTTATTTAGCAAGGATGCTTTAATATGAACAAAAGTTATGATAAACACATTTATAATGTTACAAAAGAATTTTACCATTCTCATGTCTACTGTAATCTACGATTACCATTTAAGATAAATGCTGTTCTTCTGAACTTTCTATTCATCAAAGAAACCTGAAAAAATTCTATTCAGCTGTTTTCAACATAACAATAATAATAAATGTTTTTTGAGCAGCAAATCAGAATATTATAATGATTTCTGAAGGATCATATGACTGGAGTAATGATGCTAAAAATTAATCTTTGAAATCACAGGAATAAGTTACATTTTAAAATATATTCAGATATTCAAATATATTATATTTAACAGTTATTATAATTAGCAAAATATTTCAAAATTTTACAGATTTTGCTGTATTGTGAATCAAATAAACACAAGCCTGGCAAGCAGAAGATACTCAGAACATAAAAAATCTTTTTGTTTAAAAACTTTTGACTGGTAGTGTACATGCAAATGGTGTTCTACTATACAGCAGGGATAAACGCATATTCGGACACGGACAATATTTTGCATGAACGAAACTCTACACTGGATCTATTCTGAAAAATAAAGACTTTAAATGTTTTTACAGAACCTTCCAAAATTCCAAAGCACCCAAGGAAACAAAAAAAACACTTTTTTCACAGTCAACACATGCATCCATTATGACGCTCTAGATGATGGTGGATGAATATACAATCCCAGACTATGACTGGAGTTACCTGCATATGTCAGTCCCTTGTGTAGGCCAACATATGCAAACAAATCTCACCCGAATCCCACAGAGAATGGCACAATGAAAGTGTGTAAGTGTGTGTGTACGTGCATCTGACTGTCACAAGCGTCACGTGGAGCAGTGCTCTTCATAATCTGGTTGGATTACGGCTCTCAGACCTGCGCCGTCTGGCCCGTCCGTCAGTCCTCGGCCCCATGTATCTGCTTGCTATCCATGATCATGACCCACTCACAATTTCACAGCATCAAGCTTTGAGTTGTTCAGATCACACACACAACAACAGCTGCACTTTGCGTGCCAAAAATATGCAAGCCATCAAACCCCATCAGTGTGTGTGTATTTATGACCCTGGACCACAAAACCAGTAATAAAGGTCAATTTTTTGAAATTGAGATTTATACATCATCTGAAATCTGAATAAATAAGCTTTCTATTGATGTATGGTTTAAGATAGGACAACAATATTTGAAAATCTGCAGGTGCAAAAAAATGAAAATATTTAGAAAAATCGCCTTTAAAGTCCATATGGAGTTCTTAGCAATGCATACATTTAATCAAAATGTAACTTTTGATATATTTACAGTAGGAAATTTACAAAATATCTTCATGGAACATGAAGATCCATGAATATCCTAATGATTTTTGGCATTAAAGAAAAATCAATAATTTTGGTTATTGCTACAAATGTACCCATACAATTTAAGACTTGTTTTGTGCTCCAGGGTCACCTATGTGTGTATAAAACACTGAAAATAAGTCATTTAACTAAATTTGTGAGGATTTTTCGTTGTGTAACACAAATACACACACACAAGCGTGCACAAAAAGCGCATATCTTCATATGACACTTGACAAACTTACTCTAACACCCTAAATCTTGAAGTACACCCAAGACCTTGTTTACATTCCTTGTAAATATAGGATTTTGTGACGTCACGAGCGCACACGGCGGCATCAGCAACTAGTAACGTTACACAAAATCAATTTGCGGCATAAACAAGACATGAAAAGTACATAAAAAGCAAGTGATGGAAGTGCACGTAAATAATAATAAAAATAAAACTTACCATTCAGACAAAAGAAGACCAGCCAAGCAATCCATAGATCAGAATTATGAAATTTCAGCATTTTTCTCAGGGAAAGTCGTCGTGTGATGAAGTTCAAAGTCGGTTAGATTTTCTCCACAGTTCGGCGGTTGGAAAGTAATTGTGTTTTAAAATCAAAGTCATGAATAAAACCTAAAGCCTTTTTAAAATATTTCGACGATGACATGTGAAACTATAAACTACAACTAACGTTAGTCAAATTAAATCGGCGCGTAAAATTCCCTCAGAGAACACCTTCGCGTCGCGTTCCGCGTAAACGCGTCCGGTTCGGTCGGTACCAGGGCGTCCGTTCTGTTCTTCAGCACAGCACCGAGGTGTGTTCACATGCCGTTCACGGTGAACCAGAACATTGTGCACCGGATCCTTGAGAGGGCCATGACCGACGCCGCTGCCGCCTCTCTCCGCTCTGATTGAGAAATCTGACTGACTGACTGACTGACTGACTACTGGCCTGTTGCCTGGAGACCGCTGACGCCATCCGAAGCGCGAGGTAACTGTGCCCTCCTCTGGCGGCAAAAAGGCAGCGCGCACGCACGCACGCATGGCGGCGCCGCGCCCCGGTGTGACCGCGCGTCAGGTGCGCGCAGGAATGATGCGTTTGGGAATAAACAGAAAAAGAGAAGGATGATTTTCTCAGTAATTTGAATGACTTTAGGTGTTTTTAAATGAACGTATTTATATTTTTGAACAAACATAAACATTTTAAAAATGTAATTTGTAACATTATTTGGCTCCTTTAATAATGAGGAACTTTTAAAGTGTCCTTTCAAGAGGTTTACATTTTTTAAATATTTTATAGAATTTAATATATATATATATATATATATATATATATTATATTATATTGTGAGGATATGTTGTAATATTGTCTTAATTTATACCTGTAGCTCATTATGTTTATTATGGTGTTCAGTAATGTACAGTCATTACACTCTGAGCTCTCAATTAGACAGTCAAACAATCAGTAAACCAACTGATCAATAAACTTGTTTAGAGAGAGAATCAATAAACCTGTCTATCATCCATTTGACTTATAGGATAACAAGCCATGAATACATTATACCTATAGAGTACTGTAGCTATCTGTATTAAAATACCATTTTTATTTTCTTATAAAATAAATAAATGTATAAATAAATATGGAAATAAATACACGTGAGAATAAACAATAACAATAACTGAATATATAAATAAATAAATGTAAAATAAAAGTAAATGAAAGAACAGAATTTAAACAAATAAATTAGTAGCAAATACAGAAAATAATAACATAAATATAAGTAATAAAATTAACGATTACAATTAATTAAAATAAATATGTGTGGGAATAAATAAATATAACAATAAATTATCATATTAATAAATGAAATATAAAGTTAAAATAATGCAAATAAAGTCAAAAATAAATACAGAAAATACTAAAGGAAAAATAAGTCATAAAATTAATTAATAACTAATTTTAATTAAAATAAATAAACGAAATAAAATAAACTAAATGTAAATAAAAAGAATTGTATTTGTTTTATCATTCACTCCTTTATTTATTTATTTTACAGTTGGCATAATTGGTATAATTATTTATTTATTTATTTAAAACTTAATTGCTACATTTAATTAAAATAAATATGCAAGGGAATAACTAAATATAACAATAAAATATCATATTAATAAATAAAAAGTATAAAAATGGATACAACATGATTTAAAGAATAAAAAAGTTAATAATATAATAAGTTATAAATAATGCAAATAAATTTACAATAAAATACAAAAAAATACTAAAGGAAAAATAAGTAATAAAAATGAATGAAATAATAAAAATACTGCAAATAGAGTTTAAAATGGAAAATAATAAATAAAGAAAAAAATAATTAATTAATGACTAAATAAAAAATGTATTTGTTTTATCATTTACAAGTTTATTTATTTTTTCTATTGTTATAATACACTATTTATTTATTTTAAAAATAATTAATGACTGCATTTAATTAAAATAAATATATGTGGGAATAAATATAACAATAAATGATCATATTAATAAACAAGTATAAAAATGAATAATAAATAAAGAATAAAAAAGTTTTAAATAATGCAAATAAAGTTAAAAAATAAATACAAAAAACTAAAGGAAAACTAAGTAACAAGACTTAATTAATGTATGTTTTTAATTAAAATATATACATGTGGGAATAAATGAACAAATAAATACAAATAAAAACAAATTAAAATTAACAAAATAAAAATACTGCAAACAGAGATAAAAATAAAATAATAAATAAAGGAAAAATAAGTAATTAATTCATGACTAAATTTAAATAACAAATAATTGTATGCCTTATAATTTTATTTTAGTTATAATACACATTTATTTACTTACTTAAAAATGAATTAATGACTATACTTAATTAAAATAAACGTGGGAGTAATTAAATATAATAAATTATCATATTAATAACTAAGTATAAAAAATAAAACATTTAAAGAATAAAATATGAAATTTCAAATAACGCAAATAAGGTTAAAAATAAATACAAAAATACTAAAGGAAAATTAATTAATGTCTAATTTTAATTAAAATAAATACTTATATCATTAAAGGAATAATATATATATATATATATATATATATATATATATATATATAATAAACATTAAAACAAAATACTGTAAATAGAGTTAAATAAAATAAGTAATTCACAACTAAATTTAAATAAAAATGAATTGCATTTGTTTTATCATTTACTCCTTTATTTATTTTCATATTATTATAATATATTATTTATTTATGTATTTATTGATTTTACATTTAATTCGGTTTCGTCCTCCATACACACACACACAATTTGCAATATTAATCCTAAAGAACACAAAAGCAACATCATTTATTTTATGTGCATTTTTCCCTGGACATAATTTAACCCGACCGCAGTCTAGTTTTGTCCGATTTAGTTACTTCTGGGACCAATTTGTCCTCAGACTACAGCTAAGTAACCCCTCACACACTTCTGAAACAAACTTTTCTGCATTTCCATCCATCTTCAGTGAGAAACGTGCAGAGCAGCAGATGCTGCCGAATTTTGCTGATGTTCAGATCTCTGACCCCGACCACACGAACATCTCCAACCGCAGAAACAAGCCAACTTTTCCTCCAGTTCAACTTGCAGCATCTTCAATGTGTTTGATGAAATATGCATGTGAAAGACTGACAGGGTGTGGCTGGAAAAAAAAAAAAAAGCAACATGGTGCTTTGCATTTATCCTGCGGGCGTTTGGCAGCGAATGAGAGAGAAAGAGCGTCTCAGTCTGATGGACAGAGAAATTTCTCTCTCTTCCGCCTCTGGGCAACAATCGCCCTGTTCTCTTATCTCTGGCATACAGTTGTCCTTAGCCCGGCAGAGAACGTCCAAAACAGTGTTTGGAGGCAGCCGGCGTTTCATCCCTGCTGTTCGGATGAATTATCTGTGCCGTACTCAAACATAGATGAATAAGCAAACAAATCGTGCTCAAACAAGACAGATCTGTGCTGGAACCTTCAAAATCAACCCGGCATTTGCATAAGCGTGCTGTTTGGACGAAGATATTGTTGTTTTGACAACTCCGTTTTTCAATTTTCATGCTGAAAATCAGAGGACGTGGGATAACCTGACACTCTGTAACCTCTTTCCAATTAACTAAGTTACTAACTAAAGCCTTATTCTAATTATAAACATCAATTTGTGCTTAAAAAGCTTTAGTTTGATTGTAACACGTATGAATTTATCAATTTTTGACTCATTTTATACATCAAACTGGCCAACATTTAACTGAAAAATAATAATATCGGATGAAAAATGATTTCAAACATTATGATTTATTAAACCAGCAAACAATTTTATACAAAATAGCTGCTAAGTCTCTTTATTCCAGTGTTTCAGTGAAGATTTGGCATGTAAGTTGCGCCACCTTGTGGAGGTTTGTAATTACAGCTCAAAAACATAGTAAAAACTTCAAGAGATTGATTATTCCCCCCCTGCATTGTATGATATTTCATTTATCCATCTATAAAAATCACATAGTAAAGATTTTACATTATGTAAATTTTACATTATTCTGGAGGTATCAGATGAATTTTCAGTCCTGCTTTAGTCCTACAGAAACACAGAGAGAAAGACAAATGTTAATGCTTAAACTAAACTTAAACTCTTATTATGCAAGCTCTGCTGCAATGCATTGTTTTGGATATTATTTGGGAAATTAACTTGGATATTAATCTAAAAATACGCAACCTCATCCCAAACCGAATGCTTTTTTTTCTTAAGTGGAACAAAAAAGCAGATGTAAGGCAGAATATGAGATTTAAAGGAAGGAAGTGGATGGTGATTTATAGTGTGATTTTGCAAACTCCATGTGTCATGATCAGTCATTTGACAAGAGAGAACCAAAGAAAGTCATATGGGTTTGGAATGACTTAAATGTAAGAATAAATGATGACAAATGTTAAAATTGAGGATTTAGTAATTGCCTTAATGATAAAATAAAATAAAAGAAAATAAGATCAAATAAAATAAAACTTGAAAAATTAAAAATAAAATAAAACAAAACAAAATGAAATAAAATAAAATAAAATAAATAAAATAAAATAAAGGCAGAATTTACATTTTTTAGGAGTTATTGCTTGGATTAAAAAAAATTAAATAAAATTAAACTTTAAAAATTACATTTATAAGGAGTTAATTATTGCCTTAATGATAAAATAAAATAAAATAAGATCGGATAAAACAGACAGAACTTACAGAACTTAAAAATAAATGAAAATAATAAAAATCAAATAAAATAATGACATAATTTACATTTGTGAGGAATTATCACTTTAAGAATAAAATACAATAAAAAAAATACAATAAAATAATTATTTTTGACAAATTAATTATTGCTTTAAGGATAAATTAAAAAAAAAAAAAAAAACTTTAAAAATTAAATTTATAAGGAGTTAATTATTGCCTTAATGATAATTAAAATAAAAACTAAAATAAAATAGACAGAATTTACATTTTGAGTAGTTAATTACTACTTCAAAGATAAATGAAACAAATAAAAAATCTAAAATAAAAAAATGAAAATAATAAAAATAAAATAAAATGACAGAATGACAACTCATCAGAATAATGAGGAGTTATCACTTTAAGAATAAAATAAAACAGAATAAAATACACATTTTAAGAAGTAAATCATTCCTTTAATGATACATTTTTAAAAAATTGCAAAAATGAAAATATTTAAAAAATATTGCTTTAAGAATAAAATAAAATAAGATAAAAAAATAAAACTTTAAAAATTACATTTATAAGGAGTTAATTATTGCCTTAATGATAAAATAAAAAAACAAGAAAAAAATAGACTGAATTTACATTAAGTAGTTACTTATTACTTCAAAGATAAATAAAACAAATAAAAAAAAAATAATACAATAAAATTAATGAAAATAATAAAAAATAAAATAAAATAAAATAATGATAAAATTGGGATTTTTAAGGAGTTGTCACTTTAAGAATAAAATAAAATATACATTTTTGAGAAGTTAAAATGACTCCCTTAAGTATAAATAAAATAAATGTAAAAATGAAATAAAATAAAATAAAATAAAATAATGATAGAATTTACATTTTTTAAGGAGTTATTGCTTTAATCATAAAATAAAATAAAATAAAATAAAATGTTTATTTTGTGAATGTTTTCTAAAATCAACTGGAAAGAAAACAGAACCATTTCCACCCATTTTAAAAGTCCAGGGAGAGAAAGCATCCACTAAGTCAAATCTTTCCTGCACTGAATATCAAGTCTGAAACTCTCTGTATTGGAGTTGTAAGGCCTGTGTGAGTCTGTTATCGCTTCTGAGAGACTATTAAAGTGCACACATTCATTCCTCTGCAGACACTGTGTGATAGATACATGCTTTTATCAGCAGCTCATGCTCTGCTGTAATACTCTCCATGAGTCGACTACAAATCATCCTGAACGCCACAGCATAAGAAAGATCAAATACTGCACCCGCCCTGAAACCCCTCCACTGCCGTCATTACCATTCATTCTGCATCTCTAGCGCCCGTGTTCAGATATCTCAATAGTTTTGGAAGTAAATGTAAAGTTTAAAATACTTTTTTCTTTGCATGTGTAAAGGAAAAGGATTTGCTTACAGTAAATACACTTAAAAAGGAAGTCCATGAGGTAATAAATATTAAAATACACATCGTTTCTTAAGTATAGTAATAAAAAATTAAATGTTACGTGTGTTAACGTAAGACTAACATAAGATTATTTTTTTAGGTTTTACCATTTTATTTTTTATTATTTTTTGTTCATAATTGTATTAGTTTACTAAAATTGAAATGTTATGACAATTTTGATGATAATTTAGTTAGAATCTTATTTTATTATATATATATATATATATAATTTTATAATATTGTAGTTTGTAAAAAAGTTTTTATTGCACATTTAAAGGAAAAAAATAATTTACAGTAAATACACTTATAATAGAAGTCTGTGGGGGAATAAATATGAAATATAGTGTACTAATAAAGTATAATAATAAAAAAAATAAATGTTACGTGTGTCTACATTAGACTATTTTTTTAAGCTTTACTGTTTTCATTTTTATTATTTTGTAAGTTCATGATTTTATTAGTTTATTAAAATTATATAATATTAAATCTTAAAAAATATATAAATTATATATATGCAAACTTTATAATATTTTAGTCAGTAAAAAAAAAAAAAAAATTATATATATATATATATATATATATATATATATGCACCTTTTTATTATATTTTAGTTTATTAAAAATAAAATAAAAAATATATATGCACTTTTTATTCTATTTTAGTTCATAATTGTATTTGTTTATTAAAATGATATAATATAACATCTTAAAAAATAAAATATATATATAGTATGTGCAATTTTTATAATATTTTAGTTCATAATTTAATTAGTTTATTAAAATTATATAATATAAAATATTTAAAAATAAGAAATTATATAGTGTGTGCGATTTTTATTATATTTTAGTTCATAAATGTATTAGTTTATTAAAATTATATAATATAAAATATTAAAGATATATATATATATATATATATATATAAATGCAATTTTTATTATATTTTAGAATGAATAAAATCTCTCTACCTCTCTCTATATACACTGTATGTGTGTGCGCGCAATTTTTATTATATTTTAGTTCATCATTTTATTAGTTTATCAAAATTATATAATATAAAATATTTTAAAAAATTAATTAAATAAATAAATATAAATAAAATTTTTATAATATTTTAGTTTGTTAAATGCGTAATCAAATCTATTTTATTATTTTGTTATTATTATTTTTAAATAACAATGTACTAATATCTTTTTTAAAAATTCTCTTTGAACTATTTTCCCTATAGAAGTACATGTGTTACTATGGTCACCAGGACTTGTTTTCCCCTCACTGACCTTATCTACACTCACTAAACAGGTTATTGTTTTGTTTAGCACAACGTTCAAGCGTATTGTTGACTGTCTTTACACAAAGATCCAATCTGTGTTAGAATAAAGCAGTTATTTTGGAAACTCCTCTGCAGGTGTGTCTCAAAATGTGTGATATCTGTGTGATAAGTGACGTCCGACTGCTGGAACGCTGCGTGGGACGGGAATAAATCACAGTAAAACTTTTAAGGAGCCCCTGAAGAATAAAGTCTCTGCCCATATGAAACGCTTTACGACCATATAGCTGGACCACACCTCACGATCGACCGGTTTTACGAGACGCCACTATCACGGCCTTTATGGAGCCCAACCCTGCTGCGGTTGGTCATTATGTCTATCTGTCTGTAATGCTAATAAATGCAAAATAACTCAACTTTGCACCTCATATTGACACCTTAAGATCACAGCTGTGCATTAATACAATATGTGCACTAAAAGCAAAACAGTTACCGAATCGCTGGAGGAAGACGAGGATTTGTCACCGTGCTTCTTCTTGTGTTCCTTGTCTTTCTTCTTCTTGTCTTTGCATTTATGATCTTTATCTTTGTGTTCTTTGTGCTTGTCCTTATCCTTACCCTTACAATCACTCTGAAAAAATAAGTAAATCAAATAATATAAATTAAAATATCATTCCATTAAACAGCACACAGTCTCATCTATTTTTACATCTATTATTATGTCTGTGATGGACACTTGTGTTTCCTATTTAAACAGGAAGTTGGGGAGGGACATATTAAATAGTAAAAGGTAAAAAAAAAAAAAAAGGTAGACACGTTTTAAGAAACTTTTAGACATCTCAGAGCGGCAACTGTCCTGCTAAAGATTATTAAAATTCAATACCTGTTACATTATTAACATTATTTCCATATGCAAAGCTATCGGACGTTTTCCACACTGTCACTATTAATACTTCCCATTCATCTGGTTAAGTATAACACTCCTAAGATGTTTTTTCATGGCTCTTATTATCAATATTAATCATGTTTATGTTTCTATACCAGGAGAAACTGTGATTTCTGACATCTGTAACCCAATAGAAACGCAACACGAATGTCTCTAGTGGCTATTGTAAATTTATAATGAATAAACATGTTTACCTTGTCTTTGGACTTGTCCTTGTCTTTGCACTTGTCCTTGTCTTTATCCTTTTTTCCAAATCCAAAGATTCCCTCCACTTGTTTGCCCTCAGACTTCTTCACCTGATCATCTCCAACAGCTGGAAAAAGAAAACATTCGTTTATATTCAACAAGTGTTTCTTGATTATAAAAGTCGAAAAATAAAGTGTTGAATTAGTTTTGCAACCGTTTACCTGCGCCCAGATCGAAGCTCATGATGAAGCACTTCAGTTGTCGAACTCTCTGATCGACGTTTGTGCAAAGATCTGCGTTCAGCTGAGATCTACTCCGGTTTGTCTCATGAATATTAATTACGCTACTGACGTTCACACATTCGGATTATCTGATTCGCTGAACGACAGACGCTAGTGCGGGAGCGACAGTTAGTTGGCGAATAAGCGCGTGGTTTTGCTTATAAATATTAATTCGGTAATATAACTTCTCGTTCAGGTGCTGGTCAGATGTGCGTTCACGGAAGTATCTGTTTCTTACTTCAATAACAACAAATCCACGCCCATATACAGCGCATAAACATTGTGCACTACCAGTCAAAATATTTTGATGAGGCTCACCAAGCCTGCATTTATTTGATCCAAAGTACAGCAAAAATGGTAAAATTCTGAAATATTTTTACTATTTAAAATAACTGCTTTCTGTATGAATATATTTTAAAATGTAATTTATTCCTGTGATCAAAGCTGAATTTTCAGCATCATTACTCCAGTCTTCAGTGTCACATGATCCTTCAGAAATCATTCTAATCTGTTGATTTGCTGTTCAAGAAACATTTAATATTATTATTATCAATATCTAAAACAGCTGAGTAATTTTTACAGGAGATTTTGAGAACGAAATTATAGAAATGAGTACTTTTACTAAGCAAGGCTGTTATAAATTGATCAAAAGTGATGATAAAGACATTTATAATGTCGCAAAAGGTTTCTATTTCATATCAATGCTGTTCTTCTGAACTTTCTATTCATCAAGGAAACCTTCTAGAAAAATTCTACTCAGCTGTTTTAAGAAATACTAAAGAAAATTAGAAATAATGCTGTATTGCCAACAAACACTAGACTTTACAATGATTATTTTAAAATAATAATAATAAAAATGGCATTAAATAAATAATATTTAAAAAAATAAATGAATGAATGAATGAATAAATAAATAGACAGGTAATAATTAGGTATTTAATTATTATTATTATTAAGTATTATTAATAATGATAAAATTGATCAAATTCAGAGTAAAAAAATTCTAAAAAGGGTCATTTTAGACCAAAAATAAAAGCTTAAATTAATTAGATAAAAAATGTAATGTTGGATAAATAAATAGAGATGTCTATAATGCGTTAATACTGAGATTATTTAATATCATTCATAGTAAAAAAAAGTTAAAAAAAAGAAAGGGTCATTTCAAAATTAAAAAAAAACAAAATAAACAAAAGCAATAAATAAATAAATATTGAGATTAATAATGGGTTAATAATGAGACTTTTAAATATACAGTTGAGGTTATAAGTTTACATACACCTTGCGGAAACTGCAAAATTATTTACCAAAATAAGAGGGATCATACAAAATGCATGCTATTTTTTGTTTGGTACTGACCTGAATAAGATATTTCACATAAAGACATATAGTCCACAAGAGAAAATACTAGTTGAATTTATAAAAATGACCCCAGCAAATCACAATATTAGAATTATTTCTGTGACTGGAGTAATGAGGCTAAAATTTCAGATTTGAAATCACAGGAATAAATTACATTTTAAAATATATTGAAATAGAAAACAGTTATTTTAAATAGTAAACAAAAATTCAAATTTGTACTGTTTTTGTTGTACTTTGGATCAAATAAATGCAGGTTTGGTGAGCTGAATACATATATATATATATATATATATATACATACATGTGTACTGTACTGTAAATATAAAGAGTCCTGGGTGAGTTTTTACATCAGTAAATTTCTCATGGTAAGTTTATTTTGAAAAGTCAATTTTTCAATAGTCACAAACCTGAAGAAAAAAACTACAACAACTAATGGACATGTCTTTCATTATTATCCAGTATATAAAAATACAGTTGATTAAACATTGTTCAGCTGACATGTTGACCTTTAATGGGGCATGTTGTCACAATATATGGGATACATCACAATGGGAACTATTTTGAGAAAACAATTATTTGTGATATGACATACTAATATACTAATATTTTTCACAATATATATATTAGTGTATAAATGTATTATAGGCTATATAATGTCTTCAACGGTAAAATAACAGGACACTGTACATACATTACATCACAGAAAACATGTAACAGCTTGCACCAATATATAAAAATATAATAGTACTGGAAATTTATTTTGCAGTACAGAATTTATAAAATACATTTTTCTAATTTAAGACCAACAGTGCAACTAGGTGTTTGAAAACAACATAAAAACCACTGCTAGAGAAAACAAGCATTTGTGCAAATGGATTTTTTGACTAAAATCCTCACAGTTACTATAAACACAGAGTGTGACCCCATGTGACAACTTGCCCCGGTCACCAATATGTCTTCAGTCTTCAGCTTTAGTCCTGCAAACAAAAAAAGGATAATGTTAGCTTTTAGTTTTCTATGAGAAAACATCATATCTAACAGTCTGGCACTGAAAAATAAATGTAAACAATAATAATAATAATAATATGGATAATGAGCTCCAAGTGTTTGTGACTCCACAGAAATGATTTAAGATGCATTCAGCCATGGTTTTTGGTCGAATCTCTTGTATTTGGTTTCTGGAAAATCTTTTGAGCATATTTTTGTCCTTTACTCAACAAGTAAACCGGTTTGTCTGCATTACAGGGGCGGATCACAGCCAGTCAGTCTATGAGAGCACTCGACTTTAACCAGGTGTTTTTAAAGCAGTTTTGACACATGTAAACTGGCTAGGTTTGTTTTACATTGCATACATGTGAGAGTGAAGAACATGAAACATGATAAAAGTGAAAATACTACAGTATCAACGAGGCAGAATCTTAATGTTTATGTAGAACAGCATCAAAATGATTCATTTGAGTCTTTTGTTTTGAACTGTAGTGAAGCAAAACTGAAGAACGAAGCATGTGCCCTAGATAGTGCATCTTTATGACTGCAAGTGTGCACCACACCTCAAGATCAGCTGGTTTTTATGAGATGCCATTATCATGCATTTATCCATCCTGCTCTTAATTCAAACTCTGACTGCACCAAAAAGACCAAAAATCACCATAAAAGAGTCAATACGCCTAATATCTGCATCTGTGTCCCACAAAACCAAATTCATTTGACTTTAGAATGAGTAAACTTTGTATAATCACAGGGTTTTTGATTAAATGTTTATAAAGTCATAGTAAAAGCACTAAGTTACCTCATCACTGGATGAAGAGGACGATCTGTGTCCGCGTCCACGTCCGCGACCGTGTCCATGTCCATGTCCATGACCATGTCCGTGTCCATGACCGTGTCCGTGGCCCTTTTTGTGCTCTTTATCCTTCTTCTTTTCCTTGTCTTTGCACTTGTCCTTCTCTTTGTCTTTGCACTTGTCTTTATCTTCTTTGCAATCACTCTGAAAAAGCATGCATAAAACAGTATAATGCATCGAATTCTATACACCAGCATGTAGTAACATCTCTTACTTTATGTCATTTTTAACCCTCGAGGGCCGAACGACATTTTAGAGCTGTCGAAAGGAGTCTTCCGGGTTGAACTCGACACGAAACACCATTCGCGACACATTTTACTTCTGTAATATGATTATATACATATAAGGAGACTGAAAAGTCGCTTTAAATGAAAAGTGCTTGGCGCTTAGGGTTAGGGTTAAAAAGGAAAAAAACAACGCACGCATTTTGATTTAATAAGAAATTCACTGTCTGTGAAAACACTTTCCAAATTAGTTTGGATAGAGTTTGCATAGAGATACTATTATATATTAGCATTTATATTTTTTTATGTATTATATATCAATATTATAGTTTTTATTAATGTGTATGAATTATTTATAATAATCTAGAATTTAATTGGAATTAGAATGACTTATATTTTAAAATGTATATTTAATTTTTTATTATTAATTTAATTATTTTGTTTATTTATATCGTTTGTCAAAGTTGGCTTTTATTTTTATGTTTTCAGTTTTAATTTTTATTTTTTATTTTAAAGTTTTAGTCATTTACATGTTTTTTTTTTTTTAACTGGCTTGGCAAATAGCTGAAATAAAATACGTTTTTAATATTTCATTTTAACTAACAAATTTTTTATGGTTTTAATTTGAGTTATCAATAAAAACCCTGTTATATATGCAAAATCTGATTTTTTAACGTAAGTTTCTAGCATGAAATCAACATAACATACAACTGACAATAACATTATGTTAAGTATGTCATGAATGTTTATATTTTTATAACAGAAGGAACTGTGATGTTTATTTTTCTGTGCATTAGAAAACTCTCATGAACTATTATGCTTAAATATTCTTACCTTTGGCTTGTCACTATCTTTTCCCTTGTCCTTGCACTCTTTATCTTTATCTTCTTTGTCTTTTTCTTTTTCTTTTTCTTTTTCCTTTTCTTTATCTTTATCCTTTTTCCCAAACCCAAAGATGCCCTCCACCTCGTTGCCTTCCTGCTTCTTCAACTCATCATCACCACAAGCTGCAGAAAAACAGGAATAAAACGGTTAGTTTCTCTTAGAAATCAACCAGTGTGTGTTTACTGGTTTATAAGTTCTGCATCTGTTTACCTGAGCCCAGATCGAAGTCCATGATGAAGCAATGAATGTGATCTGATCGAGATGACAGCACTATTTATTATCAACATCAGCGTTTTATACCGGGATCCACCCAGATCGTCAATATTAATATTAATTAACCTGACGTGACGTTCGCACTAGCTGATTGGCTGAAAGACAGACAGCGCTAGGTATGCATTACAATTAGCGTCACTCTTTAATGTACACAGCGAAGGCTTGGCTCATGAATATTAATTAAACAACCAGTAGTCTCAGCTGATTGGCTGTCGCCGATAAGTAGGTGAGTGAGCAGATGTGACCTGTACCAAAAAAAGTCATAAGGGCCAATTTTTTAAAAAAAAAAACTGAGATTTATACATCATCTGAAAGCTGAATAAATGATTTATACATCATCTGAAAGCTGAATAAATAAACTTTGTTAGAATAGGAGAATATTTGACTGAGATACAACTATTGAAAAATTAGGAAGTTCTTAGCAGTGCATATTACTAATCAAAAATTAAGTTTTGATATATTTATGGAAATTTACAAAATATCTTAATGGAACATGATCTTTACTTTAAAGAAAAATCAATAATTTTGACCCATACAATGTATTGTTGGCTATTGCTACAAATATACCCGTGATACTTCAGACTGGTTTTGTGGTCCAGGGTCACAAATAAGTAATCCTTAGCTTGTGTTTAATAATTATTTATTAATTTTAAGTGTAAACACATTTAAAAAAAAAAAAAAAAATCTTTATAAAAATATTTTTCTAAAAATAGCTAGGTCCTTCCCTTTTGGATAAAATAAAATAAAATAAAATAAAATAAAATAACATAAAATTTACAGGGTTGAATTAATATGCAATCAATCTTATAAACATGCATATTTAGGAGGAGATATTTTTATTCATCATAACACGTATTTTTGCTTTTTTTTTTTGAAATAGATATTTTAAGAAATAGATTTAGAAATAGATATTTTGGGTATTCATCACTTCTGACTTTTTTTTATTTTGACTTTTTTCTTGAAATTCGGACTATTTCTCAAAATTAGTAGTTATTTCTCAATTCAGATTTTTTTCTGACAATTCTGAACTTTTTCTTGCATTTTTAAGTTTTTAATCTCACAATTCTGACTATTTTCTCACAATACAAAAACTAAAACCATAAAAATATTTATTTAATCATTTATTTATTTAATTTTTATTACTTGAAATACAATAAATGCTAAATAAGATAAAATAAAATATATATAAAAAATATTTTTAATACAATTATTTTATTTCAGCTGGTTGCTAAAGAAATTTTTTTTTTCTTAAAAAAAAATAAAATACAAAAACATTTATTTCTCAAAATTCTCTCAGTTCAGATTTTTTTCTGACAATTCTGAACTTTTTCTCACAATTTTGAGCTATCTCACAAGTTTAATTAACAAAAGCTAAAAGCATAAAAATATCTTTATTTCATTTTTAATTTATTTATTATTGGAAATACAATGAATGCTAGATCAGATAAAATTAAATATAAAAAAATATCTACTAGCACTAATGTTATTGAGAACAATGACCTAAAACTTCAGGGGAAAATCCTGTTTTTAGAATTAACATAGGCTCATGACAGAAACAGGATTATCCAACAAAACCAGTTTGTGAACCACTTCCCTCACTTCAGTTCAGTTTGGTATCCAGACGTCAGTTTGCAGGAGCGTCGGGTGTGTCTCATATGGGTGGTCCTGCTTTAGTACAACGATTTTGTTGAAGCGCTCAAAATGATGAGATGTTTTTGCCCAAAAGCAGGTGTCGAGGTGTATTTCGGATCATTCTTGATCTCTGAATCAGGTTTGCTTCTCCATCAGATTTGGAGAAATGTAGCATTCAATCACTTGCTCACCAACGGATCCACTGCAGTGAATGGGTGCCGTCAGAATGAGAGTCCAAACAGCTGATAAAAACATCTCAGCAATCCACACCACTCCAGTCCATTAACAACATGATGTTTTTATCAGCTGTTTGGACTCTCGTTCTGACGGCACCCATTCACTGCAGTGGATCCATTAGTGAGAATTTTTCACTTCTGCCTAAATACAAGTTTTCAATCCATAAATGTGCTTTCTCCAGATGAAAAGTTGCACTATTCCTTTAGGACTATATATAATCTTAAATTGTTTCACTGTCGTGCACTGATGTGTTCTGCTCAGTGTTTATCAGGTGTATAAAATAAATGCGCAGTAAGTCTTTGGATAAAAGTGTCTGCCAAAAGCTTAGATGTTAAATAAGCCAACTGGAACCTGCTTAATTTTTTTCAGTGTCATCTTGTTTTTTTCACCCTGTGTAAAATCCTTTAAAAACACCTCCCTGACAGGAAGTAAATGAAGTTCTCTAAAAACAGTCCCCGCCTGAGGCGCTTCAGGAAAGTATCTAGGTGTGGTTATCATTCATGTCTTTAACTCCACAAATGCTTTTGGGTTTTCAGACACCAAACACTCCCGTGAATCATTTTCACATGAACTGCATGTGGTTTGTTTACAAGCTGATTTTAATAGTGTCATTCACAATCAAAATATTCTCAGAATTAATGTTTAAATGTTTTAAATTACATTTTCAGCTGAGCTGTTGGCTTGAAATTTCATGTGCTGCAGCTAGAAATCTCATAAAAACAGAAATGATTGATAATTGCAGTGGTTATTCTGTAAAAAACAAAACAAAACAATGAAAACTAATGCAGGTTAAATGCTTTTCTAGTCTCTCTATCACACACAAACACACACACTGACCATAAGCATTAATGTCTTCAAATTTATATTCGTAACACCATGACAAAAACTAGTACTGAGGCAGTACCAAGGTACAGCGATGGTAACAGATGGTAAAAACCACTACATTTCCATACTTTCCAGTGTTTTCCAAATGATTAATAATATTTATAATAAAAAATCTGAGGTTTAAAGTATTGAGAATTACTCAAAAATTGCAAGAAAAAGTAAAATGATTGCAGAAAAAAAAAAAAACCCTATAAAGCCTGATCTTTTTATATATTAGTTCCATTATTTGAAATGAAACATTTTATTGACCTTCACACAAAAAGTTACAAAAAGTACAAATAAACATTTTATAGGGTTACATTAAATATATCTTTTTTTTAAAATGATTTTTAAATGCATATTTTTGCATTTATTTTTAAAACGGAGAAGAAAAAACAATGAAATCATTATTTCGGAGGGTATTCATCGCTTCTGACTTTTTTCACATTTTTTTTTTTAATTCTTAGTTAATTCAGTTTTTTTTCTCACAATTTTATAGGGTTAAATTAATATGCAACCAACCTTACAAACATGCATATTTTTAGGGGGAGATACTTTTATATTCTTTTTTAAAAATTATTTTTAAATGCATATTTTTGCATATTTAAAACACTAATGAAATCATTATTTGTAAGGGTATTCATCACTTCTAACTTTTTTTCATGAAATTCAGATTTTTCTCACATTTTTTTGTCTTGGTTACTTCTTAAAATTCTTAGTTAATTCAGTTTTTTCCTCACAATTTTATAGGGTTAATTATTATGCAACCAACCTTATAAACATGCATATTTAAAACTATTTTTAAAGGCATAGTTTTTAATATTTTTTAAAACGGAAAAGAAAACACCAGTGAAAACGTTCCTTGGAGTAATGTTACTTTTAAAATTCTAATGTTACTTTTAAATTTCCTCACAATTTTTAGATTTATCTTGCAATTCCAACTTTCTTCTCACAATTCTTACTTTTTGATTGCTTTTCTGAGTTTACATCTCACAATTCTGACCTCTTAGTACTGCAAAAAAGGGCTGCAATTACATTTTTCTTTTTTACAAGCTTCCATACGTTTACAGTTTATAATCTTGCTCTTGCAAACTATTCTAACTCAAACCTTCAGGTGAAATCATTTCAATAAAAGACTGAAAGAGTGAGGTTGGTGGTGTAGTTTGTTTATGTTTAGTGCGTTACTTCTCCAGATCTTCTGCAATTATTCAAAAGCCAATGGAAAAATCTTATTGTCTAGGGAATTGGGGTGTTGCAAACGTATGTGTCAGCCTACAAAAATACGTCCCTGCAGCTCTAAACCTGTACGTGTTTCTCACGATGTGAAGTGTGAGGTGTATCTGCTGATGGTGACTCTGTTCGTCTCTGTTGTGTTTCTCTGAGGATGTCCCATCAGGCTCTCTATGGGAGTGAGAGGCCTGCGGGTGGCGCTGCTGCTCTCCACTCGGCTCAGGGTGTCAGAAGGCAGGCCGGAGGAATGTAGAGATGAAGAAATATAAGAGCCGCGACCGTCATCCTTCGTGCCGAAGCCCCCTGACTCTCCTTCAGTCTTCAGTGAGGAGTTTTCTCCGTCCTTGTCTTCTGTTTTTGCTTTCTTCTGTAGAGGAATAATAAGAGAGGTTCAGTTTAACATCTCATGTTAATGAACAACAGCAGAGGTCAGTCAGGATAATTGAATTTCCACAATGTTTGAGAGAAAATAAGCTGTCATAATGTTTGAGAAATAACACTGATTATAATAAACAAGCTTGAAATGGTTCATACATGCTTGTTGTCATCGTTTTCTGATCCTGAAGACTTTCCTGAGTCCTGGAATTAAAACAAAAGCAATATACATTCAAAGTTTGGTCTAAATATGAGTAAGTAGTTATATTATAGCTTGTATATATATATATCTTTTATGTATATAGTCTGTAATGATATATAATTCTATAATAAAAGTATAGTGTAAATATATGACAAGTAATTGGTTTGGTATTTAACAATAAAATATAAAAATAAGACAGGGCTGAAATCAAATAAGAGACAAACTAAAGCCATAAATGCATTTTCATTGCTGAATAAAAAAAAAAGTACAAAAATATTCTTTTATGAAATATTAATAAATATTAAGTAATAAAATATTATTACAATTATTATTACAAATATTTAAAAATATAAAAAAAAACAATTATTTTATTTCAGCTACATTTCACATTTTCATTTAGTTTAACTTGATGTACTAAAAATTAATAAATCAATAAAAATGACAAAAACACAAAACAAAATAACTAAAACCTACACTAAAATGAACATAGAAATGGAAATATATAAAGATAAAAACTAAAAATGTATAAGTTAATCTAGTGCATCAAGTCAAACAATACCAAAATAATACATAGCTGAAATAAAATAAGTTCAACTTTATATATTTATTGTATTTGTTAACCTATTCTTTAAACAAAACAAAACAAAATTCAATTTCAGTTTTCAAAATTAAAGTTTCATTACTTTAAAATGAACTGAATTAAAATATTAAACAAAAATACATATATATATTTAATATATTAAAATATTAAACTAAAATATATATATATATATATATATATATTATTTCAGCTTTAGTTAATGTAGTGTATTAAGTTTAACTATATAAAAATAAAATAAAATAAGATGCAAAAACTAAAACCATAAAAGCAGTTTCATTACTTAAAAAATTAACTGAATTAAAATATTAAACTAAAAACAAAAAAGGGAAACAAAATAAATATTAAACAAATATTATAAATAATACCTAGAAATATATAAAAATAATATTTTTTTTCAGCTACATTTCTCATTTTTATTTAGTTGAACTTGATGTACAAAAAATTAATAAACCAATAAAAATGACAAAACAAAACAAAATGACTAAAACTTAAAAAAAAAATTAACACAAAAATGTAAAACATAAAGATAAAAACTAATATATATATATATATATATATATAAAATGTGACCAGCAGGTGTTAAACCAGTACTGCGTTTATAAATGAGTCTTGAATGGAAGAAACTCAGAGTCTGACATTGAATGTCACCTTTTTACTCTTCTTGTCCTTCTTCTTCTTTTTCTTCTTGTCTTTCTTTTTTTTCTTGTCCTTGTCTTTTTCACATTTCTTCTTTTTTTTCTTCTTCTTCTTGTCATCGTCACTGTCTGAGGAGGATGAGGAGCTGCTGTCGGATGACGAAGATGAGCTGGAGTCCTGAGGATGGAGGTCAAGAGGTCAGATACGGATTCATGTATTTCTCATGTACTTGGTGTAAATATTTAATAAAGTGAGACATTTTACTTTTAGATTTCACCTTTTTCTTATGCTTCTTTTTCTTCTTCTTCTTCTCATCATCACTGTCAGAAGAAGATGAAGAGCTGCTTGATGATGATGAAGATGAATCCTTTAAGAAACGAGAGAAGAGCACAGATTCTATATAATCTACATAAACCCGTATGGAAATATAATATATGACATCTATAAGGCTATATATATGATAAGATATAAGTTTAGAAGATTTATAAAAAATTCTAAAGATTTATTAGAAGATTTACTTACATATATTTACATACGTTTTTACCATATATGACTGCATTATATATCATATATGGAAATTTAATATATGTACATATATTACATTTAAGTATGGGAATCATTCTGACCTTTACTTTCTTCTTCTTCTTCTTCTTCTTCTTTTTCTTTTTCTTCTTCTTTTTGTCATCCTCACTGTCAGATGATGATGAGCTACTCGATGATGAAGATGAATCCTTAAGAAACAAGACATTTTATTTTATGTGAAATTGTAGGAAACGTGAGGACAACAAAATAGAACAAAACAAAACAAAACAAAACAAAATAAAATAATAAAATAAGCAAGCAAGCAAAAATTTTTACATTGTAAAAATTATTTTTTAAACTTGTAACTAAAAGATTATTGGAATATGCTTTACAAGAAAATATTATTTTAGTCTTTTTACTTGGAAATTGAATATTTAATTAAATTACTTTGTAATTATTAGTGAAATTTGCTAGCAATTTCTGAGTTCAAATTGTTTCTACATCAATTTACGTAAATGAATCTGACCTTTACTTTCTTCTTCTTCTTCTTCTTCTTCTTTTTCTTTTTTTTCTTCTTCTTCTTGTCATCGTCGCTGTCTGAGGAGGATGAGGAGCTGCTGTCGGATGATGAAGACGAACAGCTGGAGTCCTGTTGAAAATAACAGCAGTGATTTATAGATCTTTAGCTTTTTATGTTCTGTTTTCACTTTAATTTTACTTAATTTTTGGCAAATTTAAAAAGTAGTTTAAAATTTCAGCTTTAGTTAATTTAGTGCATCAAGTTAAACAATAATACATGGCTGAAATAAAGTCTTTATATATATATATTATTTATTAAAAATAAATAAGCTGCATTTTTTATATTTAATTTCATTTCAGGTAATGTTTATTTATTTTTTTACCTATTTTTTAATTTTAAAAAAGGTATTTTTTTAAAGTAATGTTTTTTTTTATTTATTGATTTATTTATTGGTTAATTATTAATATTATCATTATTATTTTAAACCCGTTTCATTTAATTACAATAACCTTTTTTATATTTCTGGCATTTAACAATTTCTTTTCACCAACTAATTAACATACGTATGCATATAATTATATATATATATATATATATAATTTCAGCTTTAGTTAATTTGGTATATTAAGTTAAACTATATAAAAATAAAGCTATATATAAAAATTAAAAATAAATAAGCTACATTTTTTTATATTTAATTTGATTTCAGGTAAAGTTTATTTAATTTTTTACCTATTTTTTTAATTTAAAAAAATATATATTTTTTAAAGTAATGTTTTTTTATTTATTGATTTATTTATTGGTTAATTATTAATATTATCATTATTATTTTAAACCCGTTTCATTTAATTACAATAACCTTTTTTATATTTCTGGCATTTAACAATTTCTTTTCACCAACTAATTAACATACGTATGCATATAATTATATATATATATATATATATAATTTCAGCTTTAGTTAATTTGGTATATTAAGTTAAACTATATAAAAATAAAGCTATATATAAAAATTAAAAATAAATAAGCTACATTTTTTTATATTTAATTTGATTTCAGGTAAAGTTTATTTAATTTTTTACCTATTTTTTTAATTTAAAAAAATATATATTTTTTAAAGTAATGTTTTTTTATTTATTGATTTATTTATTGTTAAATTATTAATATTATTATTATTTTTTTAAACCCGTTTCATTTAATTACAATAACCTTTTTTATATTTCTGGTATTTAACCATTTCTTTTCGCTGACTTATTATTTCACACAGGATAAAATCCTTTCCATATAGTTATATAAACTTATATATGATATATGTGTGACGATTGACTATTTTAAATATGCCTAAATATTATTTATCTTACAAATGTAAATATATATGAAATGCAGATTTATAATATGCAGCTGTTTATGATGAAGTTTAAATCTTACTTTATCTTTCTTCTTTTTCTTTTTCTTCTCCTTCTTCTTTTTCTTCTTCTTGTCATCCTCACTGTCTGAAGAACTGTCTGATGAAGAGGACGAACTGGATTCCTTCTGAGAGACAGAGACGTCAGATGAAATGAGTTTAGTGCATAAAAATCATGTTTAGCAAAGTTCTGATTAATAAAGTTCATATATAAGTAACGAGAGATGAGATCAGTGACCTGCACACAGAGTAAAATCACTTTTACTAGTGTAGTTTACACCTGCTGTGAGTGTGTGACTGGGAAAACGTGTTTTTACACACATAATTGTATGATTAAGGAAGTGAGTTTTTTGTTTCTATTTCATATGGAGGAGAGTCAGACGTGTGTCTGGGTTAATGACACACACCTTCTTTTTCTTTACTTTCTTCTTTTTGTCTTTCCTTTTGCCGTCGGCTCCTTTGCCCTCGTCATCAGACACGTGACCGTCGTCCCTGGCAGTGGTCAAACCTGCAGACTCCGCAGGAAGTGCTGCATAGGACAGGAAGTCGCTTTCATGAGTCATGTGACCACCATTACAGCTTTGAAACAACAATTCAGCCTATTCTGAGTAAAGCAGGCTCCTCACATCTTTATTTTTGTATTTTCCATTTTTATTTTAGTTAACGTTTTATTAATTTTGTTGTGTTTTTATTAGTATTTTTTAGATATATTTCTAAATCATTTAATTAATTTATTTTTTATTTATTTATAAATAATTTATTTAAAATTTATTTATTTAGTTATATTTTTAAATATGTTTTTTCTTTTTTACTTTAAATATATTAGTACATTTTAGTACACGTTAAACTAAATGTTGCTTTGGCAACTAGCTGAAATAAAATAAGTTTATATATGTATATATATATATATTTTTTTTTTTTAATGTTTATGTTCATATTACTAAGCTAAGCTAAGCTTTTCCAGACTGCAAAAACATTTTATTTAAAGTTTTTTTTTTAATTTTTTATTTATGTTATTTCAGTTAGTTCAGCTGTTATTTCAGTCACAAGTATAAATCAACACATTTCCATGATTCATAACTAGAAAATTACTATTTATCATATTACTAAAATAAAATAAAAAATAATAAAATATAATTAAATTATAAATAAATAAATAAATAAATAAATTACTATTAAATGACTTTCCATGTGACTTTTGCGACAAGATATTATTAACTTTTCCAGACCATAAAAACATTTTATTTAAAGTTTTATTTATGTTGCTGTGTTTTTTTTTAAAATTTAGTTACCATTTTTTAATGTTTATTTATTTTTGTTGTTGTTGTTTAATTTTAGTTTTTTTAGTACATTTTAGTACAAGTTAAACTAAATGAGAAATGTTGCTTTAGCAACTAGCTGAAACAAAATATGTTTATATATATATATATATATATTTTTTTTTTTAATGTTTATGTTATTTCAGTTAATGTTTGTTTTATTTCAAGTAATTACATTTTTTATGTTGTTAGTTTATAATAATAATAATTTTATAATAATAATAAAAATAATAATAATAATAATAACCCTGTTCACAAGTATAAATCAACACATTTCCATTACTTATAACTAGAAAATTATTATTTATCATATTACTTAAATAAAATAAAATTAATAAAATTAATTAAAATAAAATAAAACAAAATAAATTAAAATAAAATAAAATATTATTATATTACTAAAGCTCTTTCCATGAGACTTTTATGATATTATTAATTATTAATAAACAAATCCATGACTGTGTGAAGCCTGGTAAACATTTCTGAATCCCCAAGAGTTAAAAGGGCAGAACAGGGTTAAACTATGTTCAAATCTGCACAAATAAATAAACAGAAACAAAATCGTTCACCAGATGAAGATGAAGCGGCAGTCAAACCGTCTTCTGTGAGCTTTCCATCCTCCTGTTTCAGCTCAAGCTCCTGACAGACAGTAAATGAACAGCATCTGAGTTACACACACACTAGATTTAGACTTTTAGATGGCAATGACATCAGACCGAGAGCGAATGGAGGCTTCAGCTGCCGTCTGTCCTGTTTCTTACCTTCTTGTCCTTCTCTCCGTCTGATGCCGAGTCGCCTCCTGAATCCTGCAAGTTATAATGAGCTCAGGTAGTGAATTTGATTTTTAAACTTTGAACTAGTTTCCATAGTCAGTAAGAAAAATAAGTCAGTCGTTCGTGTCGGACAATATCACACTTCACTTAATGACTATAATGACTACTGTGACTCATTTTTTGAGACTTTCTTGCTTCTTTTTTTTGGTAAGAGTATGTTTCGATAAACAGATACTGTAGGTGCTAATCATGAAAACTTTTCGCTTTTCGCTTTAACATTAAATCAAAACTAGATAAAAAAGTTTGTCAAGACAAACTTTAAGCTGGCTTGAGAAAGCCTGACCAGAAAGTTTGAAAAAGTTTGAAAAGTTTGAAAAGTTTTAAGTCTGATGGTTTTCAGTCTGAAATAGTTTGAAGTTTAAAGTAGTATTAAAAGGTTAAAATGTAAATGTTTTAAAGGGAATACAGCCTCAGCTAGACATGATTAGCAAGTTAATAGCATTGTATTAGCATGTTGTTAGAATGATTAGCATGCCACTAGCATGTTGCTAACATAGTTGACAAGTTACTAGCATGTTTAGCATATTACTAACATATTGTTACCATGATTCTATCATGATTATCATGTTACTAGCATGTTGTTAACATGATTCTAGCATAATTAGCACGTTACTAGCATGTTTCTAGCATGATTAGCATGATTCTAGCATGATTAGCACATAACTAGCATGTTTCTAGCATGATTAGCATGTTACTAGCATGATTAGCATGTTTCTATGACATGTTATTAGCATATTGTTAGCATGTTTCTATGATTAACATGTTACTGCATATTGTTACCATGTTTCTAGCATGATTAGCATGTTACTGCGTGTTTTAGCATGATTAGAATGTTACTAGCATGATTAACATGATTCTGGCGATTGATGTTACTTGCATGTTTTCTTGATTAGCATGTTACTAGCACGATTAACATGTTTCTAGCATGATTAGCATATTACTAGCATATTGTTAGCATGATTCTATCATGATTAGCATGTTGCACTAGCATATTGTTAGCATGATTCTAGCATGATTAGCACATTACTAGCATGTTTTCTAGCATGATTAGCATGTTTCTAGCATGATTAGCATGTTATTATATTTTAGCATGTTTCTATTTTATGATTAGCATATTTACTTGCATGTTTCTAGCATGATTAGCATGTTACTAGCATATTGTTAACTTGTTTTACCGAGGCATGATTAGCATGTTACTTGCATGTTTCTAGCATGATTAGCATGTTACGCATATTGTTAGCATGTTTCTAGCATGATTAGCATGTTATTTAAATGTTTCTAGCATGATTAGCATGTTTCTAGCATGATTAGCATGTTCTTGCTTACACGATTAACATGTTTCTAGCATGATTAGCATATTACTAGCATATTGTTAGCATGATTCTATCATGATTAGCATGTTACTAGTATATTGTTAGCATGATTCTAGCATGATTAGCACATTACTAGCATGTTTCAGCATGATTAGCATGTTATTAGCATATTGTTAGCATGATTCTATCCTTGATTAGCATGTTACTAGCATGATTAGCGTGTTTCTAGCATGATGTACATTACTAGCATGTCTCTAACATGATTAGCACGTTACTAGCATATTGTTAGCATGATTCTAGCATGATTAGCACGTTGCTAGCATGTTTCTAGTATGATTAGCACGTTACTAGCATATTGTTAGCATGTTTCTAGCATGATTAGCATGTTACTACCATGTTGTTAGCATGTTACTAGCATGTTTCTAGCACAGTAAGTTAGTTTGAAAGAGTTTAAATGGATTAGATATAGTACATAGAAGCCAGCTTAATGAGACTCATTCATTTTGGTGTTCAATGGCAGTAAAGTCGTCTCACTTTTTATCTGCATTTAATGAAAAACACTGAAAATCAGATTTCGTACCTTCTTCTTTTCCTTTTTCTTTTTCTTCTTTTTGTCTTTCTTCTTCTTTTTCTTCTTCTTCTTCTTGTTGTCACTTGAGCTGACAGAGGAAGAGCTGCTTGATTCCTTAAAGAAAGTGATGTATAACGAGATATAATCCTGCAGTTATGTAATGAAATACCTCTATAGTTTTTTTTTCGTAATTTCCAAATTAAAAAAAAAAAAAACTTGTAATAATTTTGTTGTTGTTGTTTCATTTATACAATTTTTTTAAAGAAATATGTCTGTTTTTTTTTCTTTTTTAAATCCATGGGAATAAAAATTGGCTTCTATAAAACAACTCCACCAACACATAAAAATGCTTCTTGCTTTACCTTCTTCTTCTTCTTCTTGGTCTTCTTTTTCTTTTTCTTCTTCTTTTTCTTCTTGTGATCATCCTCACTGTCTGAGGAGGAAGATGAGCTTTCAGAGGAGGAAGATGAGCTGGAATCCTAAGAAATATAGAAGATACAGAGATTTAAGGTTTCAGACAGATATTGTAAAAAAAGTGAAATGCTTTTATATCTCTGCGCTTTATACCTTCTTCTTCTTCATCTTCTTCTTTTTCTTCTTTTTCTTATCCTTCTTCTTTTTCTTTTCCTTTTTCTTCTTCTTCTTCTTTTCATTCTCACTGTCTGAAGTGATTGCAGCCGCATCCTGGGAAAAATTAGGTAAAATTAATCAAAATGTACGAACTAAAAAGCGAACAAACTTAGGCAATCAACAAAATGTGAGATATTATCTTGAAGATTAAAAAAAGTAAGGTCATTTAAATAATACAACAGAGACAGTCTTAATGAACGGGAGAAATTACTTTGTCTTTCTTCTTTTTTTTCTCCTCGTCTCCTTTAGTTTCTCCTGCAGGAGTTAATTCAGTGTTTCCCTCGAGACCTGAAAAAAACATCACAGACTTAACAAGACCAGTGGGAAAAAAACAAGATGATTAGAATGAGCAGTTCTTCCGCATAACAAAAGAATACCCGACTATCAGATCAAAATAAAATAAAATAAAATAAAATAAATGATGTCAACTTAAACAAAAGAAAGAAAGAAAGCACATGACATTAAAATGGATAATATTCTGGCAAACAGGCAGAATACCAATTTAAAATATGTATTATTGAAAACGTATGCATTAAAAAGGGGCTGTATCTTTAAATCAACCCGTTTCCTATAAAGTGTAAATGTATCACTTTTTGTTAGTTTTGTATTTTGTTAACCTGGCAACACATCCCTTACTTCAAAACAGAAAAACAAAAAACGATTACTAGTTGAACCATAGTAACCTACAGATTAACCATGGTTTCTGTAACATAGTTTAACCCGCATTTATGGCAAAACTGTGGTTATACAAAAAATGATTCGCGATCCAGGCACTGAAGGTCCGGATCTGAACAATGATTCGCGAACCATCATTTCAGATCAGGACTAGGAGGCGCGGATAGCAAATCATTCAATTCGAGAAATGATTCACAACCCGCTCGAAAGTCCTGATTTGAATCAAATGATTCGCGTTACGCAAAGTTCCAGTGTGAATAAAATGATTCGCGGCCCCGCTCCAAAGTCTTGACCTAAATCAAATGATTCGCGATCTGTGTTCTAAAGTCCGGATCTGAGTAATTCGCGAACCATCATTTCAGATCAGGACTCGTTGCGCGGATAGCGAATCATTCAATTCGAAAATTAATCACAACCAACTCCGGTTTGAATCAAATGATTCGCGATACTCAAAGTTCCGAACTAAATCAAATGATTCGCGAAGTTCCGATTAGAAATCAAATGATTCGCGATACGCAAATTTCTGATCTAAATGAAAAATGATTCGCGAACCCGCTCGCGATTTAAATAAAATGATTCGCGATCCGTGTTCTGAAGTCCGGATCTAAATAATGATTCGGGAACCATCATTTCAGATCAGGCCTGTGTATCAATGTGCATACTATCCATCCTAAA